>JABSTQ010005072.1:0-90793 GCA_013358835.2 Ixodes persulcatus
GATTTTGGTACCAATTACAGGGATCTTGCGGCCAGGAACTGCCTGGTTTCCAGTGTCGACCCCTCCTTGCGCATTGTGAAGATTGGCGACTTTGGGCTTGCCCGTGACATCTACAAGCACGATACTACCGCAAGGAGGGAGAGGGCCTCCTGCCCGTGCGCTGGATGGCCCCGAGTCGCTGGTGGACGGAGTGTTCACCAAGCACTCGGACGTCTGGTGAGGGTCGTCTTTCGGTTGGACAGGCAATTGTTGCGTTGTGGGCTTGTTTGGATGGCGGAAAGTAGGTCGGCCCCAACAAGCGTCTGGCGTGTCCGCCATTGAGGAGAAATTTAGCCAGTGCAGTGCCACTGCTAGCCCGGGGTCTTTAACATGCATCACGTCGTAGTTGCACACAACCACGTACCGGCGCGATGCTCATCCAGTCGAAACATGCAGGGGTGAAGATCTGCAGCCCTGGGATCTGCAGTGCAAGCTTTTGTTCCGCATGCTCTCAGTTGCAGTGCATTAGCAGAGGCAGTCACCGATCTCCCTCCTGGATGTCATGTCAATCTGAAAGAACCCACATGGGTATAGCATACGAGTGCTCATGGTGTATGATATCCAGTTTAACTTTTCCAGCAGACTATGATTATAAATGCCGACTTAGTTTACCAAACACTTTCTCCACCTTGGCATTGAGTGATCTCTTTGCAGGGCTTTTGGGGTGCTCTGTGGGAAGTGATGACCATGGGACAGCAGCCTTACCCTGCGAGGACCAACCTAGAAGTCCTCCACTATGTGCGTGAGGGAGGACGCTGGACAACCCCGACTACTGCCCTGAGACCTGTGAGCCTCTGATTCTGACTTGATGAATGTTTTGTTTTCTCGCTTCTAGGCATACAATCGGTTTACTAAAAGAACACTGCTGCTCAAAAAAAAACTTGTTTGTTGTTTTAAACTGTCTGGAACTAGTCTGTGTATATTGCGAAATACAAAAAAAAAAAAAAAAATTAGGTGCAATATTTATGTTACGGGGCGCAATTTTGACGAAGCTATAGTCTGTTGCAACCTAAGAATGGAGGAAAAGCCCCTCCTCAAACCTTTTGCTTGCCATGATTGGCGGTTTCCTCCTCTCCTTTCCAGCATCCCTTCTGCTAAAGTGGAAGAGTTCAGGGTGAAGCTTCGTCCCTTCGCCTTACCTTCCTAATTTATGACAGACTATAAGGATAGAATGTATGGTTCAGCCTCCTCTCCAGTTTCCTCTCTTCTGCCTTTTCTCAATATCATCGCCAATGGGAGGCTGACAAAAGACTTCTATCTTGAATGACTGTGACCCTGGCTTCCAAGGAACAGTAATTTTTATTCTGTGGAGCGCGAGCAGACATGATTGCTCCGAACGCAAGGTGGTCTCGAAATGTAAATATTGCATTTAACTTTTTTTTTTTTTTTTTTTCATCAAAAGTTTATCTTGTGACCACACAGCCTATCCAGGCAGATAAAAAAAATTGTTTTGTTGTATGTACAGTGTTTCCTTAAGGTTCAGAAGGAGAACCTTGTAATGTACCTGGTTGTAAGCAAGAAATCAATCTTGTAGCACTGTCACTTCTGCTATTTGCAGTAACTTGGGGGCAAAGTTGGCATTAATTTGTTCATAGGCCAAAAGGTCATGTTCACCTTCATTGTTACCCGTTCATTCCAGCCCGACCTTATGCTGAGGTGTTGGTCCTACAATCCGGAGGAGAGACCAGACTTTGCATTCTGCCTGGAGACATTGCAGCTGCTGAGGACGAGAAATATCAATCCTTTGCAAGCATGACAACAGCTGTCCACAATCACAACTACATTGGTCATGCATTCACAGGTATGGAAGTTTGTTGCTAACATATTCTTTTTACAACATACATCTTTTTAAGCAGTTATTAAAAAAGCCTGCTCACAACACTTGAGAATTTACATTGCCGTCTCGGCCTAAATGGTGTCGTCGCGACAGTATCCATGGAAAAGCTCCTAGCACAAGCGCACAATGTTCAGGCACTTGCATCTTAGGTAGATTGAGAGCTAGAGGCATTGTTGCATGATAATGGCTGTTTGTTATAGCAAATTTATAGGAGCAGAGCCTATGAAATCACTGGTAGTGTGTTTGCACTAATCATGTAGCTGTGTTGATTGCTATCGTTTTGGATTATGAGGAATAGATACAAGTTTTAGATAGTACACTTTGATTGAAGTATTCTTTGTTCCCATTGCCCAGCACTATTTAGTTATGTAATTCACTTATGCCCCACCTACCATTTTTTGATTCAGCATCCAAAACAGTGCAGAAGACCTGAGCACTTTGAGAGGTCACTTTGTGTTATTTGCACATTGTAGCCACTTTTATATAAAATTTCTAAGGAGACTACCGCATGATCTTCAATGTGCATATAAGAGAACTTGAAAGAGATCTATGGAATTAAGACAGTGTAACTGACCGCGAAAAAAGTAGCACATTTATCGGTCCTCATCCTCCCAAAATATTTCAGCGTGGATGTCTCGAAGAATTTGCAGTAAAAGTTTCTTTTTGGGGTCGTGTATTTTTCGGCACTGTAGGTGGCATTGACAATTTAGGCTACCAGGGAGAACGTTACCCACCACCTGTAAGGTCACCTGAACCAGGTAGATGCTTCGCTTTGGACCCCAGCTCATGCACCACTCGCACCTCTGCACATTGCATGCGGCACACATAGCATGACCCGCACCCTCGCAATTTCCTGCACCCCACTGCATCTGCACCGCTCTCCTCTTCTATCGATGTATCTACTCCATTCTGCAGTTATGTGTTCATGTTTGTTTTCAGGAATGACTGATTGGTCTACTGCTCAAGGTCTAGTGACCAGTGATAGTACCCTTTACCTAGAGTGCCTCGATGTCCTTCTGTTTAGGGTGATGCCATCGTTTGTAGTACCCGATGCCGACAGCACGAGCTCACAGGGAAAATACAAAGAAATCGCAGGAAACAAAATGTCGCGGTAGCACAGTCAGCGCCACGAGCGCGTGCAGGGACACGCCCTTTTACGCGCTTCAGAACAAAAAATAAAAATAAACGTTCGAAACAAAATGGCCAGATGTCATCACCCCAAGCAAAGCGCACATGAAGGCACCCTACCTTTACCATGTCTGTTTAAACCTCTGAGCCACACAAGCAAAATGAGATTGCTTTTTTTTTTTTTTAAATATTTAATGAGTATCTAAGTACAGATTTTGACTCGTTGAAAAGAGATTTCAAGTGGAAATTTTTCAAGTATGAAAACATGCACTATGCAGTTCATACTGTTTGGAAAAGTGCTTTGGAGCCAGACTGTAGTGAAAGGACAAAAATTTAAAGATTGTTTCTGTGTCATACTGAGATGCTCACAGCCCATTTGTAAGAAAGCAGCTTATCTCTTGGTGGAAATAGAGCAGAGCCCATACTCTTGGCACAGCTTGGATCTTGAGGATCCCAGAAACACTATGTGATAAACACCAAATATCACTTTAAAATGTTTACATCATTTAGTTTGAAATTCAGCTCATCAACTGTTGTTTAGTCAATGTGAAGCGGATTTTCGTGCCTACATTTTATTCAGTCTTTCTTCCTTATCTTTTTACCAATCTTTTTTATACTAACCACCTCTGCTGTTTTATTCTTTTTCTGCAAATGCTTCTCATTTTGGCTTAACAGCTTACAGGTGACGGAGGGTTGGTGGTGGTAATTGAAACGTGGCATTCATTATGTCTGGGGTTGTGCAGGCGTATCATTAGTAGTGTGTAAGCCCCACTGATCTCAATGACAATTGCTGGATCACGTTTGCCCGCTCCGCGAATGCGGTCACTGGCGGCCATCTTTAGGTAGAGTTATATCACCTCTAGCCAAGATGCAGCTGCTGAAGCCACTTGGCAGCCACCATCATTCATCCATGGCAGACGGCGTTTTGGGAGTTGTGGTGGCAGGCTGCCATCAAATTAGCGTGGGTGATATTCCGTGATTGATTGAAATTGTTTGACGAAACATGTTTTTAAAACCCGGCGTGAACGGTAGCCCGGTCTTTGAGGACCCGGTGAAAGTTTCACGAAATCGCGCAGCACCGGGAAAAGCAGCACAGCACGCATCGAAAGTCGCATCGAAAGAAGCATCGAAAGCAGACGCCGGTACGTAGTCTGCTTTCGATGCGAGCTGCGCTGCTTTCCCCCGGTGCTGCGCTCTCGTAGAACTTTCGCCGGGTCCTCAAAGATGAGGCTACCGTTCACGCCGGGTTTCAAGACTGTGCTTCGTCGAACAACTTCAATCAAGCACGAAATATCACCCACGGTAGAGTGTACTAGATCTACGGCTATTTTATGGCAGCATGCCGCCATTGCGCTGTCCGCCATATTACTATGATGGCTAGAGATGATATAACTCTACCTAAAGATGGCCGACCGTGGCCGCATTCCGGTCCATAGGCAGAGCTGGTCAAACGCGATCCAGCAATTGTCATTGAGATCAGTGGTAAGCCCTACAAATGGATCTAGAAATGTTGATATGAATATAGTTTGGTGAAGTCACATATAATGATCATAAAGTGTCGCATGTAAAAAGAGTTGGTTTAAAAGCAGCTATATTTTAGTTATATGAAAAAAATTACTGGATCAAATTTTTTTTTTTTTATCTACCATCATTCTATATAATTTAGTGAGAAAAATTCTTTCTAAATTTATATACATTGTGTTTCTGGAAATGGACTGAAATTCCCTCTGAATGGGTTTGACTCCCACCTCTGCCCATTTTGATCTGAATGAGCATTGTACCAGTTGGCTTTCATGTATTACTACAGTGTGACACAGGTTAAAGACTCCGGACCAGCAGTCGTAGTTTACTGGCTAAATTTTTCATCTACATTGTAGACATCAAGCACCCTTTGAACCAGCTTCCTGGTATCTAAATGCTTGTACAACAAATTCAACTTGACTTTTTCCAAGAGATGGAACTTTATTGGTGATTACCTAGCGACGTACCTAGAGATGCATATAATACTAGGATTAAAAACATTATTTTTAACAATTGATATACATAGTAATTGATTTGATCAATTCACAAAAATTATTTACAGTCGCCGACCAATATTTTGGATGCCGATAATTGGGACTTGTTAGATATTTCGGACCTAAAAAAACCTTCACCTACCTGATAGAAATAGTGGATATTCATGACCAATGTTCAGGACAGCTTGAAGTCTGAAAGTTTTATTTTTCGGACAAAATCGTTGCGAGTGATCTGCGGGAAACACAATTGAGAGGCGGCCATTTCGGATTTTATGTTGGCCGCACATTAATTGTCTTGGCTTGTCAGCGCTACTTGAGTAGTACTGCGCAAGGTGACGCTCTATGACTTTTTTATTTCTAGCTGAGCGTCATTGTCATCATCATTGTTGTTACCATATTGTTTTGTTCATTCGTCGTTGCAGTCGTGAACTTGCATTTCTCATCTCGATCTCATTTCGGTGGATTATGTTTTTGGACTCTGCTGGCTTGGACGTCATTGCCCCATCTGTTCTTCTGCCGCTGTGTTGTGTCGCTAAGAAGCGCAGAAAGTGCTCAACCGTAACGCTAGAAAAGAAGGCAGCGGCTCTCAAGCTAAAAGAAAGTTGTCGAACGAAAACGAAAGCGTTACCTGAAACAAGGCGCGCGGGCCTAACCTGAAGCAAAGCACTATTTACGGCTTTTTTAAGCCCGCTTAGATGTAATAGAGGCAAGTTTTTTAACCTGCTGATTTTTTGGACTGCTCTATTATTCGGTCCCTGCGAAGTTCGGAAAATCGGTCGGCAACTGTACCTAAGCATTTTATCTATCAAAATACAATGTGCATCTCTATATACCCTATTGGTAGTGGTAAGCGAATTATTAATCCCTGTCGTGTGCGACGTGTACTATTCACAAAGAGCTTTTGGATTGTAATTTCAGAGACACAAAAGCACACTCATGCAGAGTTCATAGCACAATTTCAAAAGTAGCTCTCCCCATTTCAGGAGACAAATGTTTTGTCGCAGGGGGAAGTAAACTATGCTCTGCATATGTCTAATGCTTATTAACCCTTTAGTGATGTAACTTACAAAGCTCAAATGTAAAACGAGAAAGGCAAGTGATAGTTAATTTTTTGTCTTATTTGTCGCCGACCGATGTTTCGGACTTTGCAGGGACCGAAAAACGTCCGAATAGTAGAGCAGTCCGAAAAATCAGCAGATTAAAAAACTTGCCTTTATTATGTCTAAGCGGGCTTTAAAAAGCCGTAAACAGTGTCTTGCTTCAAGTTACGCCCGTGTGCCTTGTTTTAGGTTACGCCTCCCTTTGCGTTTGGTAACTTTCTGTTTCTGCTTGAGAATCGCTGCCTTCTTCCCTAGTGTTATGGTCGAGTACAGTAGAACCTCGTTGATACGTTTTTCAGCGGACCGCGGAAAAAAAAAGGTGTTATCCGGGAAAACGTACCAACCAATAACACTTAGGGGGCACTACATGAGATAGAAAGCAGCTCATATACAATGGTTTATTTTATGTGCAATTACGAAACTGTTGAGGACTCAGACATGTTCACAAAAGCGCGTAATATCTGCCTGCCGCTTCGAATTATTGTTAAGCAGTAAAAGCCGTTTCTCCAAGAGCCGCAGTCCTCTCTCACTCTCCGCGCAGTCGGGAACATTTACGTAGCAGCACAAGGTGTCCAACGCAACGATCGCGTCCGCAAACGTGGGCGCAGCTTAATCGTTTGTGTCTTGCTCGACATCTTCATCACTTTCTTCGTTGTCGACAGTAGTGAGGTCGGCCACGATGTCCGCTATGCTCTGCGGTTCAGAGGTAACGCCTCGATCTCCTTTCGTTTGGCGATGATGCTGTTTAAAGTTGACGGCGCGAGTCCGAGGTCTCTTTTGATGTCAGATCTCTTCCGGCTGGGATTGCGATCCACCGTCTGAAGTATATCTCTTTAAAAGAGAACGCCTTCCCTTTTCGCGATGCCATGACCGTCGTCAGTAGGCGCAAAGCGCGCATACTCCGAAACACCACGGTTCACGCGATCGAGTGGAACAGAAACTAGAAGCGCAGCGTGCATGTAGGTGCACCTCGTGCCAGAGAAAGAGGACAGATGAAAGAGAGAGCAAGAGAGAACTAGCGTTTTCTGCCTCGCCAGCCTCGCTCCCCGTCCGAGCAGTGCTCCAAGGTCACACCCGGGCAAGATGGGAAGCTGTGGCAGAGCTCAGCAAAGCACAATGAGGAGACAGAGAGACGGAAAAGAAGGGAAAAGGAGCAAAGGGAAGACGGGCGTCTTCTGCATGCCCATGCATGCCGTGCGACCCACATTGCATGGTTCGGCTTTGCTCCGCTAGCTTCGCTTCAAAGCCAGCGTGGCGCCCGGCGCGCTGAGGCACCGCGATGCCGACACTTTTGGACGTAACAACCGGGAAAGAAAAATGTAACGGGCAGGAAACTAATACATGTATCTCTATGGAAGTAAAACGGGATTGGCGTTTTTGAACGTAACAGCAGGGAAAACATATTAACCCGAGAACGTATCAACGAGGTTCTACTGTACTTTCTGCGCTTCTTAGCAACAGATCGTGGTGGCGGAAGAACAGGTGGGGCAATGACATCTAAGCCAGCGCAGTACGAAAACACAATTCACCGAGTTGAGATGAGAGGTGCAAGTCCATGACTGCAGTGGCGAATGAACAAAGCAAAATGGAAACAACGATGATGATAATGATGTGCAGCTAGAGAAAAAAAAAGCCGAACAGCGTCACCTAGCGGTAGGACTCGGGAGTACTCAAGTAGCGCTGCCAAACTAAGCCGATTCATTTGCAGCCAACATAGAATTCGAAATGGCTGCTTCTCAGTGGTGTTTCCCGCTGATCGCTCGCAACGATTTTGCCAAATAATCAAGCTTTCAGACTTCAAGCTGTCCGAAACATTGGTCGTGAATATGCATTATTTCTATGGGGTAAGTCACGGTTCCTCCTTTAGGTCCGAAATATCTAACAAGTTTGAATTATCAAAGTCCGAAAAATCGGTCGGCGACTGTATACTCATTTAGTAGTCAGACCTTGTTGCACAATGCATACATGGCCACCGATTGCCTCAGACCTGTACAGTCGTGCCACTTTGAGTCCAGTCATTCAAGACTTTCTTTTGAACAGGTCCCAGCAAGACTCTGAGCATCCCAGAGCAAAATTCGCTCCTGCTCTCTCAGGAGACGGACAGCATCTGTAGTGATCCAGCAATGGCTCAGGTGTGTGGTGTTCACTTGGAATCATGCTCATTTTGTTCGGCTCTAACTTTTATGAGAGGCACAAGTTGAAGCTTACGAAAATGAAAAAGACTCCTACAAAGCACGAAGTTAAAATATCTTGAGAGTATTTTGCACGTTCAAATTTACCCTGTTCATGTACAGCAGTCTTTGTTCCATTGTCACATGAGCCCAAGCTTCATCTTTGATCTTGCAAGTGCATTCCAAGATTAATATTAATCACTGTATTACACTTTTAGATTTTTAGATGCTTATTGTCGGGAGTTATAAACATCTTATGATGTTATGAATAGAAGACCACTTTCCTGGACACCTTGGGGCTTTGGTAACTTAGTTCTACCATAGTTCCATGGCAAAGTACAAAAATATGTGGAGTGATGCAGCTCTTTAGTCATCACCATACCAAAATTTCGTAGTGCATGGTGGGTATGACACGAAGCTATGGAAGCTAGATATTTTTTTATTTATTTCATACCCTCGGGGCCAGAGGCATTTAGAGGGGAGTGGGTGTTAGCGAGGTGATCAGTTGTAACTCTCCAAAACAAGGTGCTGTAGCCGATGGTGACAATATTCGCTGACCGTATTAATAGTAGCCTAATCCTGTTCATCCTGAAAAGAGAGGAGAAATAGTGGTATGAATTGTCCGACCATGGGACATCATAGGAGGTCTAATATTTTTAATACTAGGACAACATTTACCACTGATATTTGCAAAACAGCAAATTAGCATTTTATTGCATGTTCGTTGCAGTTTGAAGGCATTGGCAAATCGACAGGTGCAATTGTTTTCAGAGACCCGAGTTCGGTAGTTGGCATCATAGCCAACTTTGCGAGTGATTCGTGATTCACAAACATAAATATCTTATAAAACTTGAAATAATTTGAGTCTAGATGAAAGTAGGAAATGTGATGCTAATAATGATGTTCAACAATATAGCAATGGTCTCATGACCCTAGTAATGTATTTGACAAGCTATGGTTATAGTAACTTAATTTTGTTGAAACAGTTATCTGCCTAAGCTCGAAGTTCGAGAGCCTCGTACTTCGTCAAATCGCTCAAACCGATCATCCCTCATAGTTTAATCTTGAATCCTGCATTCTAAGAAAGCTTGAGACATTTTTAACGATAGTTAAACCCTTCATGTGACAAGTTTTTCTATCCATTGATCCAGAAGGTGTCCCAGGACCCCTCCTAGATCGACGGAAGTGATAAAGAGGGTATTGAACAATTACAATGACAAAAGGGCAATCGAAGTAAACTAATTTTGCACAAACCAACTTTGACAATTTGAAATGGAGAATACTCAACTCTACCGACTCGGTGTGCATGGTTCAATGTATTCAGCTCTGTAAAACAGCCAGCATCAATTAAAAAAAAATAAAAATTTAATGCTCGGCTTGCTTGGGGGTTGAGGGCTTCGGGAGACCTAAGAACGATTTCAGGAAATTTAAAAGGTCTGCGAACCTCCATTTGAGAACGACTGGCCTAAACGCTTCAACATTGTTTCCACTCCCAGATTCCGTTTCTGCACTGTGGGAAATACTCGGCTCCGCAGTTCTCCGCGGAGGCGGCCGAAACGTCGCGGTACCTCCAACTCCTCCGCGACAACGAACCGACCGTCGACGCGGACGGCTACGAAGTTCCTCTCCCGCTGCCACCCCCTCACATCCAGCCTCTGTTGTATGCGGATGCCAACACGCCCACTGCCATTTCTCCCTTGAACTGCGACCACGTGCAGACCTACACGCACATTTTCCCCAGCAGTTCGCCGCCCCCAGTGCCTGTCAGTGATATGGTCCACAGCAAAAGTGGCGATCCTGTTCAAGACGGGAGGCTGTCGCCCACAATCACCTCCGCACTCCTGAAGTCTCCTAGGAGTGGCTCGGAGGTGGACTTGGTCGAGAAGTATGACCCTATAGAGACTCTGAAAGAGATCTTCACTCGCGGCGGTCGTGCCGACGCGCCCGTCGAAGGTTGGTCGCTGTCAGCATCTTCGACGGCTCCTTGTACACCGTGCACGACAAGCGGCGAGGAATCCGCGTCGGCGAGTCACCGAAACAGCGGCAGCGGCATTTCCTCGCTATCGGTCGCATCGGGCATGGAACTGGACTACATGCCAAAGTCTTCGTGGTGCTGAGTTCCTTTCGTGTGGCGACGCGAAACATTGCAGCCTGGTGCGGCGTGGCTAAATCCGAACTGTGAAGAAAAGTGGGAGGTGTTCTACCAACTGCCTTTGTATAGATGAATGTGTACATATATATATATAGGAATGGTGGACTCTGTACAGTGAGAGTATTTAAACCATGTTTGAGTGAGGTGCAGTATGTGTAAGTGTGTCATGAAGAAGAGGCCTTAACATTGTCATCTCATAGAACGCATCATGAACAGACTTGTACATTGGAGCCTCCTACTTTGAGGATGATCGTTTTACAGAAATGTGTCAGTGATGGGAAGTGATTGTATCGTGGTGCGCTGTTTTTGCTTTTAAGCACATGAGTCCCGTTGTAGAATATATTATGTCAACAATCTAGAAGTCATCAGTACTAACAGTGTTTTGGAATATACTTAGAACGCCTCGTTTAGATGCCTCTCTTGCATGGTTGTTGTTATAGTAGTACAGTCTAGTTTCCAAGAAAAAATATAAAATTTGTATATAGTGTATACGTATAGTATATATATACAAACCTCTGTGTCAATGGGTATCTTCACTCTGAGATGGACTTCGATTTACAACCAGAACCCCTGAAGTACAACCTCCGCATACAGTAAAACTTTTCTTCAAACATTTGGCTGACCGTGAAAGTAATTTATTTAAATAGCATATACACAAGGACCAAGATACTTGCTCCAAAGTGGCTGTTGTAAATTGAATAGGTCACAGCTGATGTTGCTAAGCTTCAGTATCTCCCCAAAATTGAGGTAGTTATAACACACTTTTGTGGTGATTAATTGAAACTGATATAGAAAAAGGCAAAGCTCTTAAACTTCAAGCTTTTCTCTTTCAGCAGTAAAATAAATACATCTTTTCATAAAGAGGGAGCAGTTTAAATGTTAAGGCACAAATAGTGTGCTCTAGCTGTCCTTCGTGTTTCGTTTTTTCTTGTATTTAACTTTATCACCAATGCGCTCAACTGAAGTATTTTGTTCACATTATATGTCATTGTTGTTGACGACATGAAACGCCAAACATATTTTCGGTGTGCTGCATCTAAAACGACAGAAAACCTGAAGGAAAATTCAGTCGCTATTAACTGAAACAATATTTTGGGTACCCTCCGATTTTTATCGGTGGCATTCAGTGCCGCTTTCCCTAGGCATTGCCGCACTGGCGGATGCCATAATGCGGGGCAAAAAAGTTCCCAACGAGTTGAAAAACACCATCCGCAACACACAAGAACACAATAATAATAATAATAATAATAATCTTTATTTGCAAAAGGAATGTTACCCCGGGTGGCTTGCGAGGCGAAGACAGAAAGGTGAGAGCCCGTACATACACTAGTGTGCCTGTCAGCCAACCACCCGGTTGCGCCCTAAGTCGAATACCCATCACTTTGGAGCACTCGACTATAGGGAGTATTCACTGGCGGCCATAGCTGTGTGCGCGAATGCTGAGCGCGTGCTGATGGTGAGCTTCCACAGTTCTTTTGTAACGTGCATTCCGCACCATCAAGAGTGCCGGTCTTAGCAGCCTATACACCAACTCATGTTTACAAACAAACCGGAGCGCCCCTAGCGGACGCCACCGGCTCCGCGCATGCGCGATGGGGGTGTGGGCAAGAAGCTCGCCGTCGCCCCCATCGCCCAACCCAACCCAACCTAACCTAACCTAACCTAACCTAACCCATAAACAAACCATTGAAATGCGATCTTGTCGGCGTCGGTGTGAGTCCCCCTGCCCTTTTTCACGTTCGAATTGTTGATACTACGTCTTCCTGGCGATGTCTGACTACTTGAGCGGCGTCAGCGAAATTACCGAGGCTCGTTGCACCGCAAAACTTCGCGTGAATAATGTGACATGCGGAGATTCATTCCGCGTGGACGCCGCGGTATGTACGCTAAAGCCTGGTTCGCACGATGAGATTTCGCTCGCAAATTTCAGTCGCGACACCGCTCGGGCTGCAAAAGCGTGAACCGTAGCTGAGATGGTCGACGTAGATATTGAAAATCGCAAGCAGAATCAGACCAAGTGAATTAGGCATAACAAGTCGGTGATGGTCACTGGTAACAATGATCAACATCTCCTTGTATCTACTCTTTACATCGAGCCTGATTACCAACCTTCAAACTTAAGTCTTTCGAGGCCTGCTCTTACTTCTTATCGCAAGTACCGGGCCAACATTTGGTCTACCGGCCGGCGTCGTCTAAGAGAGCAGACGACAAGCAGAAACGTTTGAAAGAGCAGACGACAATTCGAACGATCAGGCGGCCGTTTGAACTTGAAGACGCACTGAACGTAGTCCGCAGGTGGTCCGTACAACTTGACGGTTTTCTGGCGCTCATGCTGGAACAAAACAAATAAATCTGATGACCACAAGTATTCGTGAATTCAGCCCAAAGTGCTTCCCGCCCATGCAATCGTCGTCCGACGGCGTCTGCTTTTCCCTTTTCACGGCTCATATCCAGGTTCTCGGAGGAACCGAGCACGTGAAAACTGACCTTCAAACCTTTCTCGACTCTTTTGGTACGGCCCCAGTCGCGGCGTTTTGACGAGAAGGCAGGTTTTTGTCTGGTTCCTTTCAAAACAACGCAGGAATACACGTCTGGCATGGGGACTTCTGCCCACATCACCAGACCGGAAGTGGCCCGACGCGCCACCACCGCGCCGTGACGTCACACAGTTGAGTTCGTGACCTCGTTCTGAGCATGCGCTTGAAACAGCACCATTCCATTTACATTTAGCACTGTTAGGGCGGCGCCATTTTTTACGACCGCAGTGATTACGACCGCAGTGCCCTCTCCGACTCCGTACATCCGGGAAATTCGGCGGGGTAAAACCAGAGAGAAGGCACGCGCCCGACTCCGCTAGCAGACGACAAACCGGAGAGTTGCCATTCTCCATCTTGGGGCTGTACTGGCGGGCTGTACCGAACATCGTACTCTCGCTCGTGGCTGCCGTTGTGAAGTGCTTCGCGTTCTTAGAATATATATGGCTACTCCAAAACCAGCCTATAGCGCTCTGTTGTTTTATTTAGGTAAATGATCAACTAGCGTATCTTTGTTCCGTTACTTAAATATCAGTGGAGTCAGCCGGCAGTACTTACCTCAACTACTGCGTGTATTGCGGCAGGACAGATTGCTTTTAATTATTATTTCAGACTTCCACTCATGGTCGTTAAAGGCCTGCACCAGTACGACCCTTATATAGTAAGAAAGGTACAGCAACCGGATTTGTTTTTCGCCGGAGAGACCAGCTAATCTGACACAGTTTTCTTTTTCTTTTTTTTATTTGCACGCAGGTAGTCTTTTTATCGAGCATAGTACGTATTACACGATAACTTGCATACCAAAATCCGCGCATCTGCGCTTGAAATTTCCAAAATGACACGATGTTAAACCGAGTTTGCACATCAGCCGGATGTTAGGTACAGCCCACTCGGCGGAGCAGACGACGCGCGGGGTGAGAGGGAACACGAACTCATCTCTGTTACGTCCATAGAGTTATTACAATAAACGCTAGAGGCTCAGCTGGCGCTAGTGTCTACGGGACTTCCGGTTGCAAATTGAAGCAGACAGCATGCAGTCTACATTTCCAGCCTCCCTGTGTATTCCTATGGGAAAACGCGCGTGAATTTTGTCTCTTTGCCGGAAAATAACATAAATAACTTTTGTCATTTCGGTTGTACCGTATAGTATGTACCTTTTTGGGTACTGTGAAAGTGTAATTGCTTTAGTTACAGCATTTTTTTTACCACTGAACGATGTTAAACGTCCCTCTATTTCAGGCCCAAAACCTCTGTTTCAAGGAAGGTATGTGAAAAGGAGCGACGATTTTAAGCAAACTAATGATCGAAAAGAATGTAGAGTGTGTTCAAGGTTTGCTAGCATTGCGGTGGCGCTTATATATTGCTAATATGCCCGTCCTGTCACTCAATGAAAATGACTCCGTTGTGCATCTTTACGAATGGTTAAAATTAAAACATTCGAATGTAAGAAATAAAGTACGTGGACTACGAAAGGTGTGCTTTTTTATTATTTCCTATGTCGGGCAGTTTTTATCGGGCACCTGTTCTCTGGCTTCTCCCTACTTGCAAAGATTTGGAGCGTGCGGTTGATGATTTGAACATGCATCTTTGCACATATTCATGAGCAGAAAGAATAAAGCAGAACATATTTATTGCAAATCGGACGTGGCTTTCAATTTATTTTGATCGTCTGCGTGCACAAGGAGTTACTTATCCAGTGTTACTGCGTAGTTCTTGCCGTCTCTCTTGATTTTCCAGATGTCCTTCGTTCGTTTGGCACGTATATCCTCCATGCTGGAAAGCGTCGACGCCGTGTTCGCGCTACCAGTGCCCGACAGTGCACATAAATACACGTACGAAGCGGTTTTAACACCATGACTTAAAATAGCGCAAAACAACAAGGAAGGAAGGACGAGGTAGACAGGAAGGGCGCTAACTGACAACTGACGTTTAATACGGTCTATAAAGAAGGAGAAGAAAGAAGCTACTGGTGTTATTGCTTAAAATAAAGAAGAGTACACCCTCAAAGTTGTTATACGTAAAAGTTTAAAATAAAATGTATGAAAAGGTGAGTTGCTGATGAGATCTTTGAGTGAAAAAAGTAAGAAATAAGAAAGAGAGAAGGAAGCAAAAATTTTGAAACAAAATTAAAAATTGCCGAGGTACACGATCTGATATCGTAGATGATAAAAAAGTTGAAGTTTGAGACCAAAAAGGAGCATAAGTTTGCAGGCTGAGTACTTGTCGTCAAGTCATAAGATTAAGGTAGTAAAGTTCCTTTTGTGATAACGCAATCGATGGGGCGCTGATGCACACCGCCCCACGAGACACAATTGTTTGAGCTTCATACAGCTCGCGTGTTCTTTTGGACCTAAAACGTCTTAGGATTTTGGTTTGGCTAAACACTGGTGAGCACATGCAGTCCCTTGCATGTACTGCAAGATGGCCGGCTGGTGACGATCTCAAGGCTAAGGCATGTTCTCGTAAGCGATCATTGATGCATCGGCCTGTTTGTCCCACATATATTTTGCCGCAGGTGAAAGGTATTTCATACACCACTCCTCGTTGGCAGTCGACGTATTGTTGCTGATGTTTTACTTTGCACTCAGCTTGCTGTGGTTGGAGATGGTTAATTCTCGGACACAACCGCCTAAGTTTATCTGGTGCAGAGAGTGCCACTTTGACTTGATATTTCGATGCAATCTTTTTTAGGTTGTGTGTAATCTGATGAATGTATGGCAGCACTGCTGGTCGTTGGTTCGACTCTCGTGTGCGCTCTCGTTGTCCACTGTTGGTGAGTAATGATTCGGCGACTTCAAACAAAATCGAACTCGGGAACCCAGATGTCTTGAGGCGCTGCACTTGAGCTTGAAAACTCTCAGCCGCGGAATGTGTGCACGACTTTTTTAAGGCTGCACTCATTGTGCTTTTGATAATTCCTCTCTTGATGATTTTTGAGTGAGCTGAGTCGTACTGAAGCAGGCCTTTTTTGGTTCTTGGTGAGTATTTCCAGCAAGTGTGCCTGTCTTTGAACATCAGATGAAGATCTAAAAATTGAAGGCTTAAATTCGTTGGAGTCTCATGGGTGAAATTGAGCCCTTGCCCTTCGTTCAAGAAAGTGGATTTGATGGTGTGGATTATCTGAGCTTCATTTTCTATGGGTCTCTTTGTAAGAAGCACTAGATAATCATCCACGTATCTGAAAATTCGTGAAACTTGCCCTTTGGTGAGTGCATTATCAATGGCCCGATCACATTTTGAAAGGAATATGTCGCAGAGGACTGGCGCCACACAGGACCCTATACATATGCCTTTCCTTTGTAGGTAAGACGTACCTTCGTACGTTACCACGGTGGCGGATAGGTAGAACCGTAAAAGTTCTAGGAAGGATTCTACCTGTATTCCACTTTCATTTTGAAACTTCGTAATCCCGTTGGCCTCGATACATTCGTTGACGGCTGTAAACAGCTTGTTGTGTGGGATTGAGTAGAAAAGGTCCTCCACATCAAGTGAAAACCCGTATCGTACCGTCGCATCATTCAGTTGTAGGTGATGTATAACCGCCTCAGAGTTAGGGATCAGGAATGGATCATTTAGTTTGAGGTTAGACAGATGATGCATTAGATAGCGTGACATCACTCCTTGCCACGATCCTTTTTCAGTCACTACCACTCGGAACGGACACTCTGCTTTGTGTGTCTTGGCAGTGAAAAACATGTCTAAGTGAACCTTTGTGGTAGTCGAAATCATCTTCTTCACTGACGTCAATTCTAGCTTAGTGCATAATTGGAGCGCCATGGCTTTCATCTTTTTGGTCTTGATGCTTGATTGTATGAAGTTTTTGTCTATGGCCGCGATAGCCTTTTCTTGGTAAATTGATCTGGGGATGACAACAAATCCTCCTTCTTTGTCTGACTCTAACAGGTTTAAATCTTTCTCAGTGAAGTAATTGACCACACGAGACACGTTCAACCTCCTTCCACAACCATTCCCAGATCTTAAAAGTACATCAACGCAGTCTTCAATACAACGTGGTCTAACATCTTCATGTGCCTTATCTGCTATATCATGTACGTTGGACAATAGCTGTATACCCTGTCTTTTTGGTGAAGTGCAGAATTTCGGTCCTTTTTCTAGAATTCTGCATATATCCGCTGGCAGGGAAGTGTCCCCCAGAATAGTGAGGTATTGTCCTTTGCTTTCTTTGTTTCGGCTTCGGAGACCTTTTATATAAGGAACATACGACCACCATAGGTATTCCGTTGCTCTAGATGCCGAATCAAGCAGATACTTGTACTGTCGACCCTGTCCACCTCTGGAATCTCCACCGCCAGCTAGTACCCAAAGACACGTTCGGTAAAATCTCACTTGCCTCCACATTTCGGAGCGTACGATCCTGCAGATCCTTCTGGCGTGATGTTGCGAAGGTCTGGCCGACCCGAACACCGACTGAAGGTCTTGTGGAACCACTCCATATCTGATGGCGGCCGAGTAGTACCTGGCCTTGCAGGTTGAGAAGGCGATCGCATTAACATAAAAAGAAATATAGTCTCGTTGAAAAACACGCGGAAAAGGGCCCGTTGTAGTAGAAAGGAACTGCAATAAGATGAGCTGGCGGGCTAGTTGGTTGTCCATCATGACTTAAAATAGCGCAAAACAACAAGGAAGGAAGGACGAGGTAGACAGGAAGGGCGCTAACTGACAACTGACGTTTAATACGGTCTATAAAGAAGGAGAAGAAAGAAGCTACTGGTGTTATTGCTTAAAATAAAGAAGAGTACACCCTCAAAGTTGTTATACGTAAAAGTTTAAAATAAAATGTATGAAAAAGGTGAGTTGCTGATGAGATCTTTGAGTGAAAAAAGTAAGAAATAAGAAAGAGAGAAGGAAGCAAAAATTTTGAAACAAAATTAAAAAATTGCCGAGGTACACGATCTGATATCGTAGATGATAAAAAAGTTGAAGTTTGAGACCAAAAAGGAGCATAAGTTTGCAGGCTGAGTACTTGTCGTCAAGTCATAAGATTAAGGTAGTAAAGTTCCTTTTGTGATAACGCAATCGATGGGGCGCTGATGCACACCGCCCCACGAGACACAATTGTTTGAGCTTCATACAGCTCGCGTGTTCTTTTGGACCTAAAACGTCTTAGGATTTTGGTTTGGCTAAACACTGGTGAGCACATGCAGTCCCTTGCATGTACTGCAAGATGGCCGGCTGGTGACGATCTCAAGGCTAAGGCATGTTCTCGTAAGCGATCATTGATGCATCGGCCTGTTTGTCCCACATATATTTTGCCGCAGGTGAAAGGTATTTCATACACCACTCCTCGTTGGCAGTCGACGTATTGTTGCTGATGTTTTACTTTGCACTCAGCTTGCTGTGGTTGGAGATGGTTAATTCTCGGACACAACCGCCTAAGTTTATCTGGTGCAGAGAGTGCCACTTTGACTTGATATTTCGATGCAATCTTTTTTAGGTTGTGTGCATGTGCTCACCAGTGTTTAGCCAAACCAAAATCCTAAGACGTTTTAGGTCCAAAAGAACACGCGAGCTGTATGAAGCTCAAACAATTGTGTCTCGTGGGGCGGTGTGCATCAGCGCCCCATCGATTGCGTTATCACAAAAGGAACTTTACTACCTTAATCTTATGACTTGACGACAAGTACTCAGCCTGCAAACTTATGCTCCTTTTTGGTCTCAAACTTCAACTTTTTTATCATCTACGATATCAGATCGTGTACCTCGGCAATTTTTTAATTTTGTTTCAAAATTTTTGCTTCCTTCTCTCTTTCTTATTTCTTACTTTTTTCACTCAAAGATCTCATCAGCAACTCACCTTTTTCATACATTTTATTTTAAACTTTTACGTATAACAACTTTGAGGGTGTACTCTTCTTTATTTTAAGCAATAACACCAGTAGCTTCTTTCTTCTCCTTCTTTATAGACCGTATTAAACGTCAGTTGTCAGTTAGCGCCCTTCCTGTCTACCTCGTCCTTCCTTCCTTGTTGTTTTGCGCTATTTTAAGTCATGATGGACAACCAACTAGCCCGCCAGCTCATCTTATTGCGGTTTTAACACCGTTTATCATGCCACGAATTTCAAATAAAAATGCTGAAACTGACCAATTATTTCGTCTGCGTGACTGAGAAATGTTGCAATGTGCCTAGTACATACATATTATTCGTGATATTTGCTCTTATAATCCAGCGCAGAGAGATAATGCACTCGCTTTTTCCCATAGAAATGCATTACCGGAAGTCAATTTCTGACTGCTTGCTGTCTGCTTCAAAATGCAACAGCACACTAGCGCCAGCTGAGCCTCTAGCGTTTATTGTATTAACTCTATGGTTACGTCACGGCGCGGTGGTGGCGCGTCGGTCGCACTTCCGGTCTGAGGCTGTGGGCGGAAGACCCCCCCATTTGAGACGTGTATTCCTGCGTTGTTTTGAAAGGAACCAGACAAAAACCTGCCTTCTCGTCAAAAGCCGCGACTGGGACTGTACCAAAAGAGTCGAGAAAGGTTTGAAGGTCAGTTTTCATGTGTTCGGTTCGTCCAAGAACGTGGATATGTGCCGTGAAAAGGGAAAACCAGACGCCGTCGGACAACGATTGCTTGGGCGGGAAGCACTTTGGTTTGAATTCACGGATATTTGTGGTCAACACATT
This sequence comes from Ixodes persulcatus, assembly GCA_013358835.2. NCBI lineage: Eukaryota > Metazoa > Arthropoda > Arachnida > Ixodida > Ixodidae > Ixodes > Ixodes persulcatus. The sequence continues at coordinate 19,624 of JABSTQ010005072.1, forward strand.
TATTTGTTTTGTTCCAACATGAACGCCGGGAAACCGTCAAGTTGTACGGACCAGCACCAGCAGCGGACTACGTTCAGTGCGTCTTCAAGTTCCAAGTTCAAACGGCCGCCTGATCGTTCGAACTGTCGTCTGCTCTTTAAAAAGTTTCTGCTTGTCGTCTGCTCTTTTAGACGACACCGGCCCGTAGGCCAAATGTTCGCCCGGTACTTGCGATAAGAAGTAAGTGCAGGCCTCAAAAGACTTATGTTTGAAGGGTGGGAAGCAGGCTCGATGTAAACAATAGCTACAAGGAGACGTTGATCATTGTTACCAGTGGCCATCACCGACTTGTTATGCCTGATTCACTTGGTCCGATTCTGCTTGCGATTTTCAGTACCGACGTCGACCATCTCAGCTACGGTTCACGCTTTTGCAGCCCCAGCAACGTCGCGACTGAAAATTGCGAGCGAAATCTCATCATGCAAATCAGGCTTTAGCGTACATTCTGCGGCGTACACGCGGAATTAATCACAGGATGTCACGTTATTCACGCAATGTTTTGCGGTGTAACGAGCCCCGGTAATTTCGCTGACGCCGCTCAAGTAGTCGGACATTGCCAGGACGACGTAGAATCAACAATCCGAACGCGAAAAAGGGCAGGGGGACTCACACAGACGCCGACAACATCGCATTTCAATGGTTTGTTTATGGGCGACGGCGATGTTCTTGCCCACACCCCCATCGCGCATGCGCGGCGCCGGTGGTGTCCGCAAGGGGCGCTCCGGTTTGTTTGTAAACATGAGTTGGTGTCTTTTCTTGGCATTGCAGTGGAGGGGAGGAGAGCCCGCGCACAGCTTTATTCAGGGCCCAAAATGGGAGAGTGAACGCGTGCCTGTACCCCTCACTCCAACGCGGGAGCGGCGCCCCGAAGAGCACTTTCGCCAACGTTTCTAATCACTCCGCGTACACTCAGCATGGCTTCGGAATCTGACGCTCGCTAGATGGCACCACAGTATTCAAAATGAACGATAGAACGGTATAGGGTGCCTTTATGTGCGCTTTGCTTAGGGTGGTGGCATCTCGCCATTTTGTCCCACAAATTTATTTTTATTTTTTGTTCAGAAGCGTGTGAAAGAGCGTGCCCCTGCACGCGTTTGTGGCGCTGACTGCGCTATGGCGACATTTTGTTTTCGTCGATTTCTTTGTATTTTCCCCGTGAGCGCGTGCTGTCGGCATCGGGTACTGCAAAGGGTGGCATCACCCTAAACAGAAGGACATTGAGGCACCCTAGAACGGTATATAGAAATACATCATTGCTTTCCTAACTCTCAGCTTTTCTAGGAAACACATATTTACCAGACAATGCCACAAGCACGAGAGCTCGAGGTCGCTGCGTTGAAGCGCTCTTCCGCAGAACGATCACTCACGTTATACTTTGTTTCACCTTATGTGCGAGCGAAGGCACAGCTGGAAGCGCGAGCACGAATGTTCCGTTCGTTCCGGCTTTGCTCGAGCGCGCGAGCTGGGGAGAAACGCGAAAAGCGCAGGTCTCGCGCTTCTAGCTTTGGCTTCGCTCGCAGATAAAGTGAAACAAGGTTAGAAATGCACGTCTCAAAGCCAGGATCGTGGGCTAGCTCGCGCTTGTAGCATGGCGTCTCACTGGTGCCCCATGCGTGCGAGCATGTGCAGAGTGCGCGTGAACGTAGCTTTGGCAAGCTTTTAAATGCGCGCACGTGCCCGCACTAGGAAAGGCATGACGGCAGCAAGATGCCCTAAAGCACCTCGATGTGTTCTATGCGTTTGTCTTGCAAGTAGCGTCAAACGCGCCGGTGCGCGAAGCCCGTGTCTCGAGCGGTCCTTGGAAGCAAACAGCGGCGGAGCACTGAAAGGAGCGGCCTCTGAAGCGAATGGCGGCAGAGCACCCGCTCGTGGCACGTGTCTCGCGCGTTTCCACAACACTGGTTGGCGGTACTTGAAAGCGTGAATTTTATCGAGGGACTTTAAGATGCCCTGCTTGCTCCAATGGCCCCTCCTCCAGCGCGATCTTCGACAACACTTTGGCGTCTCGTGCACCTCGAGCGCGCGCGCAACCAGAGTACGTGGAAAGGCATGAGCACGTGCTGGAGTCTGGGCCTTCGAAAGTTACGCCCTGCCTTTCTCACTTGCATCTTTGTGGTTAGTTATAGTCTGTTGCAGCACTGCCCGGGGGGGGGGGGGGGGCTCAACTAAAGCCCCTCGCAGGCACGTAGCCAGGATTTTGTTTCGGGGGGGGGGGGGGGCACCCATGACAAATTGCTGTGTGAGGGGGAGGGAAAGAGGAGGTCCCAGCAAAATGGGAGATTCCGGGGGGGGGGGGGGGCCCAGGCCCCATGGGCCCCCTCCCCCTTTCTACGTGCCTGGCCCCTCGATATGTTTGCGTTTGTCTTGCAAGCAGCGTCGAATGCGCCAGTGTGCGAGGCCAGTGTCTCGAGCGGCCCTTGGAAGCAAATGGCGGCGGAGCACCCGCTCGTGGCACGTGTCTTGCGCGTTTCCACAACACTGGTTGGCGGTACTTGAAAGCGTGAATTTTATCGAGGGAATTTAAGATGCCCTGCTTGCTTCAATTGCCCCTCCTCCAGCGCGATCTTCGACAACACTTTGGCGTCTCGTGCACCTCGAGCGCGCGCGCAACCAAAGTACGTGGAAAGGCATGAGCACGTGCTGGAGTCTGGGCCTTCGAAAGTTACGCCCTGCCTTTCTCACTTGCATCTTTGTGGTTAATTATAGTCTGTTGCAGCACTGCCCCGGGTGGGGGGGGGGGGGGGGCTCAACTAAAGCCCCTCGCAGGCACGTAGCCAGGATTTTGTTTCGGGGGGGGGGGGGGGGGCACCCATGACAAATTGCTGTATGAGGGGGAGGGGGGAGAGGAGGTCCCAACAAAATGGAAGATTTCGGAGGGGGGGGGGCAGGCCCCATGCCCCCCCCCCCCCCCCCCCCCCCCCCTGGCTACGTGCCTGGCCCCTCGATATGTTTGCGTTTGTCTTGCAAGCAGCGTCGAATGCGCCAGTGTGCGAGGCCCGTGTCTCGAACCAATACCACCTAGAATACAAGGCCTGCGCATGACGTTTCGTTAGTAGATCCCCGACCCGCCCCAAGCGGCAAACAGGCTGAAGCTTGACGAGAGTATGGGCCGCGTCGCAACTACGTCGCATTCACCTGCGGCCACAGCTGTGTGCGTGACTGCTGAGCGCGAGCTGATTGCGAGCTTCCAGTTCATTTGCTACGCGCACGCGAACACTCCCTCGGCCACAAGCGCGAGCTAGCACGCGCTCCTTGCTTCGAGACGAGCATTTCTAGCGCGCGCGCTCGTTCTGCGGAAGAACGCTTCAAAGCAGCGACCCGGAGTATAAACAGCGCCCTCGAAAATGGCGTCCAGTGCCAGCGTCCCGCGTCCAACGAAGGGCTTTGCAGCCCTTCGCACAGCAGTAAGGCATTTTCACTCGTGCATTTGACGCTCCACGTGAACGTCTAACTTCATCGTATGCTATAGCAACAGACACTCGGCGTGAGCATCTGTTTCATTATCTGCTACACAAACCACTGAAGCAGGTGATGTAGCAGACGATGTAGCAGACGACGGTGCTCATCCGGGCTACCTAGGGGGCGCTGAGGGGATCTACTAGTGATGACGTTTAGAGGAGGAAACGCGCAGGCCTTGTGTTCTAGGTGGTATTGCTCGAACGGCCCTTGGAAGCAAATGGTGGCGGAGCACCCGCTCGTGGCACGTGTCTTGCGCGTTTCCACAACACTGGTTAGCGGTACTTGAAAGCGTGAATTTTATCGAGGGACTTTAATACCCCTGTCAGACGGGAACGTAAATGTCATTTTGATCGAATGTCATTCACCACTCGGCGAATCAGCTCGTGATGCTGGTTCTGCACGTGGCGGGTGCACGCGCAGCGTGGCTTATTAAACACGCGCATTGGCCGAGCTATAATGTCATTTTGCTTAAATGTCATTTAACGTGCCTGTCTGACAGGGGTATAAGATGCCCTGCTTGCTTCAATGGCCCCTCCTCCAGCGCGATCTTCGACAACACTTTGGCGTCTCGTGCACCTCGAGCGCGCGCGCAACCAGAGTACGTGGAAAGGCATGACCGCGTGCTGGAGTCTGGGCCTTCGAAAGTTACGCCCTGCCTTTCTCACTTGCATCTTTGTGGTTAATTATAGTCTGTTGCAGCACTGCCCCGGGGGGGGGGGGGGGGGGGGCTCAACTAAGCCCCTCGCAGGCACGTAGCCAGGATTTTGTTTCGGGGGGGGGGGGGCACCCATGACAAATTGCTGTATGAGGGGGAGGGGGGAGAGGAGGTCCCAGCAAAATGGAAGATTTCGGGGGGGGGGGGGCAGGCCCCATGGCGCCCCCCCCCCCCCCCCCCCCTGGCTACGTGCCTGGCCCCTCGATATGTTTGCGTTTGTCTTGCAAGCAGCGTCGAATGCGCCAGTGTGCGAGGCCCGTGTCTCGAGCGGCCCTTGGAAGCAAATGGCGGCGGAGCACCCGCTCGTGGCACGTGTCTTGCGCGTTCCCGCAACAATGGTTGGCGGTACTTGTAAAAAACGCCTTTATCAAGTGGCTTTAGACTCAACCACTGATTTCTATTGTAGTAGGCTGGATTGCGGATCGGGAGCCCGTAGACGGCATCACCGGCGGCCATTGCTTGACGCCAGGCAATACACGCAAGTTCATGGGAGAAACACACAAGTAGGAATATTGAAGCTTGTACGCGATGCTCGAAGGCGAGTATTTAAGGATGTGCTGCGACCATTATATAGGGTGTTTTGAGATCGAATAGGTATTTGTCAAGCGTACGAACGCCCATTGAAAGGCTCGAGGTACACCTAAGCACTTCTTATGAGTTGTGGATGCGAAAGCACGCACGCGGCTCTTCACTCCCTTCTTTCGTCCGCGGCGTATGGCGCGCTGACCTTGGGCGTGGAACGGTGGAGCCACTGCCTCGCGGACACGCAGCGCCATTAGGGTGAGCGATCGTTGAAACTGACGCGCAGCGGCCAATGGAAGCCTCGTTTCTTGAAACTACGACGCGCGCCAGCCAATGGTACCGATGCAGAAAATTGATCAGCTGTACTTCGCTCCTTAGGGATCGGGGAAACTAGGTGCCGTGTCTAGGCCTTTCGCGTGGTTTCATAGCTGGGAGCTGGCTACTCTTGGAGAAAGGATTTAAGGTGCCATTTTCACGCTTCAAACTGTTGACGTCAGGTCGCTCCATGAGAACCTAATGCTTTCGCATTAAAAAAATCAAGCGTGCCAAAGTACCCATGGCTAAGCTGACAAGCTTGCTCTCGTAGCGGACCAAACAAAGGAACTTGCCGTCAGTGTGACCGTCCTCGGGGAAGCCCAGAAGTTGATGAATGTTGAAAAAGTTCCATCTTGACAGTGGCCTCCCGGGAATTAGCGAATTTCTCGTAGGAAAGCATCCAAGCTTGACGTCCGCTAAACCCAACTCATCGAAACCGCCACCGACTCCACGGTAACTTGAGGTAACTCTTGTCCCATTGAGCTGAAATACATTTTGCGCCCAGCGGAGTCGCTCTTGACCACAAAACATGTATTTATAAAACTCTGAGAGCTTTCAGTTTTAATGTTTGTGCACAAGCTATTTCACAGTCTTCCCGAAAAGCAGCCAAAAAGTTTCAATGCCGACAACAGCTTAGAAACTGGAGGAGCTGCACTTTTCTCGTTTTCCCCTTAGAGTCCCATGCATTTGGTGGTGTCAATCAATGGCCGCCGGTGGCGACACTCGGCCCCAGCTGCCGAAGCCGCGGTCCGCGATCCATCCTACTACAATAGAGGTCAGTGGGCTCAATTCTTAAACTCCCTAGAGTGACTGTATGTGCTTCGCCTTGCGCAGCAGAGTACCGCAATGGTGCTTCCAGGGCGGTCATGTTGGATCCAAGGCCGCACTGCGGGAAGCGACCGTCACTTCTGCAAGTGCCCCGGATACGCGAGCTACGCGATCGTCCTCCAAGTTGTCTTCTTTCTAGACTTTAAAAAAAACATGTTTTGAAACATCGCTCGCGTTAGAAAACAACGCGCTTATACTGTATCCAGTGGCTACACATAATGTCGAATGGTCAAGGAACCTTCTAGTTCGTTCTATATTAGTGTAGAATGTATATTTCTCAAACGCAAAGCGAAAAACATGATCCGCCCGAAACTCGGCGCCTGCAAGATCCCTTTCTTTCACGAAGCCGTAGGTCGGATCCAGCTCGGTGCACGTGACCGCTTCTCCGCCAATACAGAGTTACTGGCGGCGAAGGGAAAACGAACGCGATACTGCTCTGCAAGCAGCGCCAGTACAGTTACTCTGGAATACCCAGGGAGCAATGACGTGACCACGCCAGACATTTCCAAAAAAGGGCTCCTGGCCGGTTTCATTTTCAGTGTTCGTGCGTACGGCGCATGATTTCCTCGCTTTGCGAAGTGACGAACATGCGCGTGCTGGGCTGAGGACTCGCGAGTATTGGAATGGTGTATAAGCGTACCATTTTTATGACGTCACGTAAAAAAAGGAGTTCCAGTCGGCGCTTATAATTGTGTTGCTTGTATGTTTAGACAGCCTTGGTGTTGGTACGCCTCCACGGGTGACCGGTCTCTATAGCTGTAGATGAGAATTTTAGGCAGTGCAGTACCACCGCTAACCTGGGGCCTTTAACGTGCACCCCGCAGTAGTGATTACACGAACGCGTGCAGGTACGAAACTCACACAGATCGAAACGGGTGGGTATCGAACCCAGAAGTTCCCAACGCAAGCTTTCAGTCTACGCTCAGCTAGCTGAGACGCGTTAACCCACTCGGCCACCGATTCCCAACTCTCTACTATTTCGTGACGAACGTTAGGAACCCCCGGGCAACGCCTCCTATATACGTATTCAGGCAACGCCTCTTATATATAAAAGGAGTTGCGCCAAGCTAGCGCTCATCTACAGTGGGATACAATGTCGCCATGTTCTGGCAGATTAAACACCCGCTGTATAAACAGCTAACGACTAATTAGATTCTTTTATACTTACGATACTTTAGCATGTTACAACTTACGATGCTTGAGTCTGTCTACACCGCAAAACAGGATAGTCCAACAGAACGCATAACAACAGATACATTTTTGTATATTTTGATAGATGTTTGGGCATTAATGACAAACACTAATCTGGGGCGCAATGGCGTCGGTGTTATCTCGCCATGTTGTCACCAGAATTAGGCGGTCCAATATGTTAGCATACCGCAACTCGTTTTATGCCAAGCGAGAGCTTGAGTGAAGAACCTAGGAAAGGCTCCTGGCCTCCGGTCTGAGATCTCCATGGCCACCTCGAAAGAAAAAGAAGCTACAACGTGGTGCAATTTTGTGGCATGGCTGGATATCCGAGTGGCGATGAACGCTGATTCGACCTGCGCGAAACGTACTTGAGGGTCCGCTGGCCAAAATTTGAGCAGTTGAAGTCTGACGCTTGCACACTCCTGCATTGTAACAGTGCTGTCAAGAGTCATGGCGTTGAATTCAGCGGGCATTCTGCAGCGAGGATCACGTCCGGGTCACCAAATTGTGGGGCCCGAATAAGTGGACGACTAACCGACAGGATAAAAAATAATTTACAAGCTTTTATCGCGGTCTTCGGGGCCCAGCTCTTAGCCCGATCTTTGCAAACACGACCTCACGCTTCTGTTTATTCTGACTAACGATATTCGTGCCAAAGGCACGCTGCAGACACAATTTCTCCCCCGAAATTTGCAATATGAATAAGCTTCGAGTATGCATACGATTATGAATATTGTAGAAGTGTATAGGAGTGTGCTCAACAAATAATGCATCTGCGGCACTGTCACAGAATGACTGACTTTGCAGGAAGACTGACTTTGGGCTCTCAGAACGTCCAGACAACAAATTTGACATTTAAGTTATTACATGCATCTGCACGAACAAACTCGTGGAAGTGGCCTGAAATAAAATTTTTATATCCTACAATATTGTCTTAGACATCGACCGCACAGATAATAAGAAAGATAAAAAAATAAATGAAGTATTTTTTTTTTTAAATTACGCATTGCAAATTAAACCTGGAGGTGTTCCTTTAGCTGGTTGCTACACGAAGAAGACTGAAAATGCGACACCTTCAAGGGACGCCTTAAAACTTATGAGACCGTTTCTTTAGATGTTCTTGACCTTTAAGGATAGGCCTTTTTAATTACATAGATGCTGGAATTGGGCGAAACATCATTTGAAGACATAGATATAACGAACAATTTTAATAAAGATAGTGAGTATAAAAAAGAAAATCTACATTTGAATAGAAAAAAAAAAGAGTACGGAACCAAAGGCAAAAGTCATCAGCAAAGGAAATATAATGGCCTTGGTCTAGTCTACTTTGTGATGCATATGGTATCTGAAAATGGAGATGACTCAAAGTTTGAAAATAGGCTGCAGTGCGTTTTCATTATATCGTGCCACGAAAGTGATTCGCGCGTGTCAAGGTTGCTGGGCTCCCATTTTTGATTCAAGGTGGTTGACAGCGACGTCCAATTTTATGTCAGGAAGAGTTTCTCTCCACTCCGCTTGCCCCCCTTCAGTAGAAAATTAAAAATAATGATAATCGAAACAAAAACAACAACAATATCAAACGATTGAACGTTCGACCTGAGCTAGGTCATATTGTTAAGGCAGTTTATTTTTCTCTCTGCCTGTTTCAAAAGAAAACGAAATGAAATGAATATTTATTTATTATGCCCCTAGCAAGGCATTTCGAAATATTCTAGAGAGTATTGACGTTTTATAAAGTCTATACGTTTTGAAAACTAGCGTTGTTTTTACGTATAGGCATATTATTGTATGTGAAAGGTAATATGTGAAATTCATGAATGCTTTTTCAGGGTTTGTTGTTTTTCGGAAATCGGTGTCTTTCGTTGTTTATTTTCAGTGCCGGGCAAGAAATTTGAATTTATCTGGGCTCATGTTACAAAACAACTGCATATCTATAAATTGGTCCATGAATTAACACTGGAATTTTAAAGTATATTTCTATCTTTATCACAAGTGAAAATGGTGACTAGATTGTCATTGTTGCAACTTAGATAAGAGGCGACAAACGGAGAAATTGTTACATAAATACTACATACCTGACACTGTTCTGGAATTTTTCAGCTGAAGATGTCACAATGATGTGACGTGCTCGTTAGTACGAGTGCTGAGGAGGTGAGGGCCCGAAGAAATAGTTTGGCGGCACGACTTGCGTACAAAGTGTTTGTCACCGTCTTCACCAAAAACTTTGATGTCGTCAAATTCATTCACATAATGTTCGATGGTCTTCCGTTTCCTACCCATGCTGACTAGCACCCAAATGGGGATGAACTGGAGCCTATTGGTCACCAAATGGGATGGGGGTTCTTCCGGATGCCTGAAGAAAACGGGACACCGGGGCGAATTGTGGAACCCCTAATCTCTCTCCCCCCCCCCCCCCCCCCCCCTCCGGTACCAAGTACAGCAGACGGGACATGGGTCGTGGTTCCGAACGAAAAAACAACCTCAAGGTTCAGTTAGTACGGGTTGTGATCAGGGACACAAAAAAAAAAAATGCTGCAGATAAAAAAATGTTTTTTCCAAACCGGGAATTTTTTTAGTTAAGGGCAGCTCCAATTTAAGTTTTTTCGGTTTCCACCGATTAAAAAAAAAAAAAAAACACTTTGTAGCTTATTTAATGGGGTTTATCGGTATTTACAGAAACACATAGCTCTGTGGATAACTTATACCATACCCCTAGAAAGTAGATAATAATGTTAACTCGAATGGACACTATAAAAAATAAAGCTGTCGTCTTAGCCACGTTGGAACTAATGCTTGAAATCGATTCAGTATGCCGATAGGTTTTGTAATGTTACGTTTTACGAGAATAACATAAAACATCGAAGGGATGCTTTTGTGAAACTGTAGAACTGTACACCTAAATGCGCATGTTCGGAAACCCGTTAAAAAGGACACTTTTAGGATATTAGTGAACTAGTAAGATTAGCTGCTTTATTAATTGAGGAAAAACAATAAATCTTGTGTCATTCATATTTACAAAAACATGCCTGACATCAAGACATGTGTATAAGTTTACATGTCGGATTTATAACACGGGCAAGAAAGGAGAACATTCTGAATTAAAAACAACAACACAAGCACTCGTGTCATCGGCGTAGTGGACAAAACCTGGAAGGGGGGATAGAAGCAATTTATTTAATCCAAGTGAAAACTTTATAGGTCCTAAAACGTCTAATATGAATACTAATGCGATATGTGCGTGTCAGTTAAATGGCCAGATGGACACAATGAGAGATACTCGTGAATATAAGTAAGATAATTACTAAATTTCTAACTACGTTTTAATTAGTAAAATTAAACATATGGTTTGAAATACTGACTTTCATCGAAAAACACTAAATCCGTAGCTTGTAAAAAAAAAAAAAAAATTGATGCGCGGGATTTGCTTTTCTGGGTTTCCAAAGCATTCGACGCGCCTGAGCGATTTTTCTGTCTCTTTTCATCCGCGTTTTTGCACTGACAGCCTTGAGCCTGTAGCAGGTGTGGTAACTTCACCGCCCCACCGTACATCCTACGCGCTCCAAGTCTTGCTAAATTTTACCGATTTCTTGGTTTTCGATGTCGCCCAGGTGGTTTCCATTTGGAAACATGTTTATTTTCATCGTGACGATTATATTACTAATTATTATGTCATTTTGTCCCCATAACTCACATGCACAGACCGTATTAGTGTATGTTTCCCGTTTTCGAAGAAAAAAATTGCAAATCCTAAGTAAAACCACAATAGCGTTGGCTCAAAACAGAAAATAAGTTTTTCTAGTTTATTTTGACCCTTAACCCAATTTCAAACCAAACAAGAATATGAATGATGCATTTGTTGGCCGATAAATCGTAAACACGTGTGCTCCACTAAACGAAAACGAAAAACCCAGATGTTATGCATACATCTTCAGCGTGGACATATGGTACCTGCACACTTTTGAGTGGATGCAACGGCACAACAAAACCACCGAAGTGTCAGACAATAAATTCGTTCCTAAAGTCTATATAAAAAAATAAAAAAAATAGGTTTTTATAGAAGCGTTTTCTATTTCAGCATGTAGAACACAATCTCTATATGTTAAAATAGATAAATACGATACAATAAAAATGTATACAAATACGTTAACAAAAGGGCTAGAGGAAAAAAACAGAAAAAAGGGTCAAGAGACGACACGTGTCACTGTCTTAAGTGCCATTCATCCACACAAACGGAATAACGAGAAGCTAATTTTGTTGTTAAAAATATGCTAAAGACGACTCTTTAATCAAAAACGTTTTGTTTACGTTCATGTAAGGTGTGCTTTGTTCCTTATTTGTGGCAACTCTACAATCACCTCCACTGCCGCTTTACAACTAAACTTAGAAGTGCCTAAACAAATTAGTCCCAGAGGCTAGGAACAGGTGATAGATATTATTTGATCAGGTCTGTAGAAAAGCAAGTGCTTTTCCCCTGCAAAAGTGTTGTAAGTTGGGCGAGGATGACATGGTGAACAGAACAGCGCACAAAAAGACAAGCACAGAGCTTGTGTGTTTTGCATGTTCCTTCTCTCCGTCCTTGTCTTTTTGTGCGCTGTTCCGTTCACCATGCTTTTCCACTTACATTTCGTTTAAGCCAGACTGGGTAAGCGATTATTGCTGCGTGCAGTGTGATCAAGATGCAAAGTGCATGGTAGATTGTGAAGTGCTCGCAAGTGTGTTTTCAGAACGCAGTTCCATACACGAAGGCAAAATCCATTGTGAGCTTTCTCTCGAAAAGGAACCATTTTCGGCTCAATAAAAACAGCCACCACAAAAGAGGTAAACAGTAGTTAGCACGCTATGAAAAATGCCCAATTAGATTCCTTTAGGAATATTTCTTATATAATACGGAATAAAACACGAAGATGTAGAAAGAAAGAGGAAGTGAGCATCATTGTTAAATTTTACCGTTTCTTCAGTTTCATTCATATTCAAATGTATAGCTTTCTCTACACACTTAATACACTAGGTGATTTTTAGTCGTTACCGACCAGTTTAAAAGACGTGAAATCCGCACTAATAAAGTATGGGCCTGGGGTACACCCTTACAAAAAAATGTGGTGCTTTTCTGTTGAAAGGCTGTTAAAAAAGTCATCAGATAATGTAAAATGTCAATATCTTCTCATTTGTCTAGCTTTTCTGTTGACTTTCTGTTGAATATTGGTTCACATTGTTATAAAAAAAGTCAACAGACTTTCTATCGCCATCAAGTTGCTTTTTCTGTAGCTTTTCAATTAAAAAAACTACATCCGCTTAAAAAGAGAAAAATTCTTTACAGCTTGTATTCAACAAAGTTTTGGAAGGTTACTACTACTTTCCATTCTGCTCCAAATTGGCTGCAGAAAATAACGTAAAAAAACGCGCATTTTTTATTTTTATTATTTTGACATTTGTTAGGAAATGACATCCCTGTGGTGTTTGAAAGCACTACACACATACCACAATTACACATTAGAAACGAACACAAACACAAGAACCACGAAGCACTGAACCCGTCGACTACTCCAAAGCCTTATATAGCCTACATATTAAAGTTAATCATTTGGCCGGTGACACCCTCAGTACCCTCAGCACTTATTAAGGTTTCCAGTATCCGACCCCTTCTCGGGAGTTTGTCAAAGTGAAAATAGTGCTTCGAAGTCCGTGGACGATATCTCTTACTAAAAAGCATTGATACAAATAATAATAACTCGGCGCAGTCGCTGAAACCACATCCACAAAAACGGCTCCTAGAAAAGAAAAGTTATCGCTTCTCTACATAGCATCAATCAGGACGAAGCGAGTCAAGGAAGTTTCTCCACTTTGAAATAGTTATTTTGCTTTTCCTTACTAGTTGACTAGTTTAATATGGTCATTAAAGTCACTATAGTCCCTTACAAAATCAGAATGGCAGGGTGTGCCTTTCGAACGCCTGGCCTCCAGCACGTGTCCCATGCCTTCTATCGTGCTTTGACTGCACGCGCGCGCTCGAAGTGCACGAGCGCCGAAGCATTGTCAAGAGTAGTAGGCTCGCGCAGGAGGAGGAAAAACTGAAGCTGCTCCCTACCGTTCTCACTTTGTCTGAGACTATTGAGAAACTTAGCTGCTTTTGACATCTAATCGAGGTGTACAATGTTCAATAAAAAGTCAACTGAAAGTTTGTAGCTTTTCTATTGACATTGGCTACGGAGGGTCAACTGTGCATTTTCAACACGAATTAAACAGAACGTCGGCAGTCATTCTGATGACACTGTCAACAGAAAGTCCGCAGAAAAAAACAACAACCTGATGTTGGTAGAAAGTCAGCAGCTTTTCTTTTGACTCAGGCTGAAGAATTTCATCGGAAAAGTTTATACGCAAAATCAACAAACTTTTTGTTGACCGTTCCAAAAGAGTAATCAGAGTCAAAAAGAAGTCAACACGTTTCCAATAAAAAGTAAAAAATAATTTTTATAGGGCAATGGCCAGATGGACATGGTATGGGAGGCTAATCGTCATGATAAGCCTGATAAGCAACTAAAATCGGTTGATAAACGTTTTAATTAGTGAAGATAACCATATATATTCTACCTGGGCACTTGTTCAGGATCGTCAAAAATCAATAAATCAGTGTAAGCCATAGAAACTTGGAACGCGTGAGGAGCGCGGTGGAGCGATAAAGTTACAACTCGGGCAACAGGCGCGAAGTTAGCTGTGCAATTACGCGAGCGTGCGGGTTTCCGTTGCTTGTCATCCACGTTTATACTACCAGCCTCGCGCTCGTTGCACGAGTCCTAAACTTAGTGCATTACCGCACGTTTCACGCTTTCAAAGTCTTTCTAGGGGTAACTGATTTAATGCGTTTTGAAGAGGCTTAGCAAGTTTTTAATTGGAACCATATGTTTATTTTCACTAATAGGCAATCAACAAATTTAATTATTACCTACATTGTGGTGGCGATTGCCGAACAATATTATCTCCCTCTGCCTGCATAACTTACGTGTAGGGACTGCTTTAGTGCAGCTTTCACGGTGTTTTAAAAAGAAGTCTGCAAAACCTAAAAAAAAAAAAAAAACACCTAAAAAACTTTGCACATAAACCAACTTAGAGGCTTCTCAATGTTTCGTTGCCACTACAGCAACCATTTGTGACAGAGATAGTATTAGCGTAACATTTTTGTTAAGTAAGAACATATTCTATCTGAAAATATTAGAAGCGCATTTTATCTCTCTTTGTTATTCCGTCATACCTATTACTTCAGTCTAAGATGACAAAATTTCAGATTATAAAACTGAAAAGGTGAGGGGTAGGTCCCGTTGTCCGATGCAAAAAAAAAAAAATGCAAACACGTTTTCTCCCATTCACACTCGAAAGATAATTAATAATAATTCACACTCGAAAGAGCGTTTTTTTTTTGTGGATGTAAAAAAAGACGTTTTTTGTTTTTGAAAGAATTAAAGTATATTAAAATATATATAAAAATGTTTATAAGAAAGCAGCAGTATAAACCCCACTATATATATGTCGTCCGCACGTGGTAAATATTTTTTGCTTCATGATATGAAAGGCTACATCAACACCAATTAAAAGTGCACCTTGTGCTCATTTGCAAGGACACGTTTCGAGGACTTACATAAAAATCAACCATGCTTGGGCCTCGACACGTGCCAAGGTTAGAAACAGGTCTCAACTTTGTAATATTTTCAGCGCTTATATATGAAAGATCTTGTTTGACTTTTGAGCCACAATAAACTGATATTGAATAGAGCAACCTTTGACTAAAAATACTGAAGATTCCTTCTTACTTTGAATAAAAACCTGGCGTAACTCGTTCCTTCACTCTAAAATAATTCGTACGGGGTTAAAGTGGAAGCAATTTCTACAACAGTAATAATGGCAATGATGTTCTTTACTGTAACTACACTCGTGAGCCTGCATTTTTGCAGTGGAAGTCAGTCGTGGCTACAGCTGAGTCCACAACTTGAACCGTACCAGGACTTGTCAAAGGAGAGCATGTGTAGATCAAAGTGCAACAGCGATGGAATTTGTTTGTTTACACTGTACATTATTGTAGAAGAAAAAAAGCAGTGATATTTTTTCTTTCTTAAAAAATGAGAATCTCAATATGCTTTTGGCTGTAATTGGTTTGAGAATTTTAATCGCATGCTGTGTGGTTGGTTAACGAAAGACAAATCATATAAACAGCTTGCTTAAAATTATATAAAGAACATATATTAGATGCTCCTCGACCTGTTTTAAGAAAACGTTCACAAGAGAACAATTATTCGGCCGCAGAACTTCTCCCATTACCGATTTTCACTGCTTGACGTATGCACACTTTGGGATCTTTTGTCTTCTGACCCCCTACATTATTGTTTTTAAAAAAAGGAATAGGCCAAAAAAGTTCGCACCTGAAAGAAAAGTAATATGTCTTGCATTGTAACCAATACCAAGAATTTAAGTGTAGATATTCGACAAGAAATATGGAGAGCACAGTGCAGTGGAAGTTTTCATCATAATTCACGCATGATTTTGTGGTCGAATTGTTAATTTTGATGACAGATATATAAAATAATTATAATGCAATTGAATGCAAAGGTGCAAGCGAGCTGGACAAGAATGACGAAAATAAACCCTGGACGCGGTTACGGGCACCCCCGTTCTGAAAGAGCGCACATCTCCTCACACACGTCTCGCACATTGATTCCACTGAAAACAAATAACCCATTGCAAATATTGTACAGAACACTGGCTGAAGGCAAATCTCCTTCAACATGCATTTCCAGAATGCAGCAGTTACCGCTGTCAATCGCAGCGCGCTGGTCGTTCGCAATTTTTATCATTTAAAATGCTCTTAATATATATATATATATATATTTTTTTTTCTTTTTTGCAAAATTAAAAATTCGATTTTATAGCCATGCATGAATTGAAACAAACTCAACACATAAAAAAACAGATATGAAGTTTGCCATAGTTGCAGACTAAAAATAAATAAAACTGACAAGAAAAACAAAACGTGCAACGTTCACGACTCTGCTACAATATGAGTGTAGGAAAAATATGAAAAACTGACGAAGCCGGGTAAAAACTAAACTAAAAAGAATATAATACGTCATAGACATATACAACACTAGTTGCTACCAGTGCGTTCTAGGTTGCACATTATCTCGACTTCACCAGTGTATTAAAAGAAAAACATTTTTTTCTTAGTGTCTTTCTGGATATCCTTATCACCAGCAATGTAACTGCCAAGCAAAAACTCGCCTAGCTCAATTTCAGCCAAAACCGCCGCCGGAAACGCCGTCGAAAAGTTGAGCATAGCAGGACAAATGAGCTGTCTTGAAATGCTTAAAAAACCCTGCCCTGGAAGTAGACGACTGAGCTGGGTTTGCCCGTTTTCTTTGGATCAGTGTTGTAGGCGTTACCGAAAGGAAGTAACGAAATACGATTCTCGTTACTTGTAAAATAAAGGAACGCGTTAGCGACCCACGTTACCTCAAAATAAACGGAGCGCATTACGGTAACAGTGACCGATAAAAATTAGCGCACGTTACTTTTGCGATACCTTTTATTTATAAATTTAATATAACAGGGTCTCCCTGGCGACAGCGTTCTTCGACACTGTGACAAAGAACGTGGGCGTTGGCGTTTTTCTAAAGTGGGACTTTATGCGTGGGGAAAAGGCAGGTAAAATTTTGAAGGTATCTGGAATTAGTACAATAATTAACGACTTGGCGCCTATACTTCGTTTCAGCTTAAGTTCAGACGCAGCCGATGCTACGAGCTAATAGTGCCGCGCGCGCAACTGGTCACGTAGGCAGCGCGCGCGTGGCCAAACGGTTATCGTACCTGCCTCCCGCGCGAAAAGCCAGGGTTCGATACCTGGGAGCGACGTGTCTTTTGTTTATCCCTGCATTTTAGTGTTCTGGCAAATTCGACAATCCTGGTGCTTGTTCGAGGTGCGAATGTTCTACGCGTCGAACTTTCTGCGCCGATTATTCCAGAAGCTCACGCGTGTACATAAGGGACTTCGCGTAGCGAGCCAGAGTCAGTTTCGCCTCAGCGTTCGATCTTGCTGCTTCGCCGCCTTCGACGCCCGCGACGCTCTGTTGTTATCTTTCTTTTTTCCTTTTATTTTTGGGCGCAAGTTCGCCCCATTAAACGTTCAGTTTACTCAGTCATTCGCCGCCTCATCACTTGTCATTCGTGACATTTTGGTGGAGGTGCGGGGTACCGTGCCACGTGTCTTCTCACGAGTACTGCCGACCTTCGCCATTCGACAAGGTGTACTGTACAAAGAGAACTTTGGGGACAACAACACACCGTGGTTGCTGGTAATCCCGACCGACCTTCGGGAGGAAATCTTTCAAGCATGTCACGACGACCCGACGTCCGGACACCTCGGTTACAGCCTAACACTGGCCCGTATTCGTGAAAAGTATTACTGGCCAAAGCTCCCCAAAGCCGTCCACCTCTACACCCGATCGTGCCACGAGTGCCAGCGACGTAAGAAACCGCCGACGAAGCCGGCAGGTCTCCTGCAGCCGATTGCTCCCCCGACCGCACCGTTCCAGCAGATCGATATGGATCTACTTGGCCCTTTTCCGCCGTCAACGTCGGGAAACCGCTGGATAATCGTCACCACAGATTATCTCACGCGGTACGCCGAAACGAAAGCCCTTCCTTCAGGGACTGCTGTGGAAGTCGCCAAGTTTTTCATCGAGTCCATCGTCCTCCGGCACGGCGCTCCCGAAGTTTTGATTACAGATCGCGGATCATCGTTCATGGCACAGATGACCCAAGAAATCCTCCGGCTCAGTCACACCAGCCATCGTCTTACCACTTCGTACCACCCGCAGACCAACGGGCTGACGGAGCGACTCAACAAGACAATCGCCGACATGATCTCTATGTACGTCGACGTAGAGCACAAGACGTGGGACGAGGTGTTGCCCTACGTCACGTTCGCCTACAATACGGCGGTTCAAGAGACCATTGGATTCACACCTTTCCAGCTAGTACATGGTCGGAAGGTAACGACCATGCTGGACGCCATGCTGCCCCATGAGCCATCTGACAATGAGAGCGACGACGCCCAGGCGGTTGCTCAACGAGCCGAAGAAGTCCGCCAGCTCGCCCGACTCATGATTCAAGACCAGCAACGCGTCGACGCGGGCCGCTACAACCTTCGTCGCAGGGACGTCCGCTTCCAGCCAGGAGACAGGGTGTGGGTTGTGGACGCCCATCCGTCGCCGCGGCCTCAGTGAGAAACTGCTGAAACGGTACTTTGGACCATACAAGGTACTTCGTAGCCTCGGCGAGTTGAACTTCGAGGTGATGCCCGACGGAACACGAACATCGTCACGCCGCCCACCACGACCTGAGGTCGTCCACGTCGTGCGCCTGAAGCTATAGACCTTTTCATTTTAGTAGTTGCCTCACCGGCGGATAGAGGGCGCTGACGCGCTCGGCGCCATTAGGTTGCTTCAATTTGTTTGGTTTCGATTTCAACGTGAACGCGGCTATGTTGCTGTTTTACGTTGTTTTTGCTTAATTTTGAGATACGATTATTTTCCTTGCAGCACAAAACCAATAAAACAGTGGTACTAAGCCACTTTGAGGACTACGAGGTGTATTTTAGCCTTAATAGCAGGCTTTTTTTTTTACCAACTTCTTCGATGATCTGATTATGGTCGGTTGCGAAACGCTGACTGATGTAGAGGGAAGATTACCATCGTCCACGGCCGTAGCCGATGACACCAGTTTTCAGCAAAGCAAACTAATGAAGAGATTAACACGTGAATGTAAAGAAGCATATCAACAGCTTGATTAGCAATGTGCTGAATCGGCCAGAACAGATGAACTCGCGAGTTTACTACTCACTGTTTGGTTTTTGTGGGCACCCAACCTTTAGTGAAGTTGGCAGACTAAAGACGTACCCTGTAATGACGCAGATAATTGATATAAAGAAGTAGTAGTATCGTCTCGGCCTGATTTTGTTTTAAATTCAGTACTTGAACATGTTTTGACAGGCCGAGTAGGAAATTTCTTAAATTATCAACCCTGCTAAAGAACTCATAAGCAGTATTTCACAATATTGGCCCTATGAAATAAATTATTTTTATATGAACATTTGCTTACTCAAGATATGTTATAAGTGACAGGCCCGCCAAATTAAATCTGGCATTTGTCTTCCGTAAAATTGGCCAAATAAAATTAAAAGGCACAGGAGGAGAAGTACCTCGGAAAGTTTGGCTGAACTCCAGCGCTAGGCACCACTTCACGAACTTGTGTGAACAATTATCTATTTGTTTGAACAGATTCGCTTTGTAAATTTTGGCGTCGCCAGCCACCAAAAGTAAGCCTCTATTCGCCATCGACAATCCTGGACTCAAATAATTGTTATGCCGACGGTTTCTTTTTTTTTTGGCGCCAATTATTGCGGATTTTAGATACTAGCAAAAGTTATAACAGCTTACGCAAAAAAAAAAAAAAAAGAAGAAAGTGTCGTCATTATTGCGCATGCGCCGAACCCAAACCGCGTTTTCGATTTGCAAATAGAAACAACGTTATTTATTTGTGCACGCTATTCTAAAACTCGCTACTGTTAAGTGTCTGTGTCAGTTTCTTACGCGGGAAGTGCTAACCTTTGTGCTAAAATAAATTAAGTGGATGGCACTGGTTATCTAATATAATCAATAAATCACTTAAATGACTGTCGATATGGGAGCGAGTACGGTATACAATTTCTTAAACTTCACAGGTAAACCGACCAACCGAATGTTTACGTCGCAAAAAAAAGATTGAGAACCTCATACACGTGTAGGTTTGGTGTTATGAACAAACAAATCGCCTGATGTTGACGTACCATTACTTCTAGATTCAGATAAATACAAGTTAAACGTTCGTTGTCTATCTCCTCCGCGAGTTTCCTCACATAATCAAAAGAAACTGTTTTCGATATATTATGAATACAAAGAACGATCTTTCAGGAAATACAGATAGTTTCCTTGCGCTGACTATTCTTGACGCCTTCCGATCATAAATGTGCGGTATAAATATACGCACTTCTTACTGAGAATGTTCCGCCACTACTAGTAACCAAACCTCAGTTGTGATGAGGACCTTCGAACCCTCGTGATGTCTTAGTTGTCGAGTAGACGTGTCGGACTACAGTTTCCAAGGTAAGGCCGGAAAGCGCAGTGAAACGCGACGAAAAACACGAATACAACGCATCCGCCAAGGCGCGGAGGGGAGAGCGGAACAGCAATTTGAAGCAACCTAATGGCTGCCGCGTCACGTGATTCCAAGATGGCAGCGCCCAAGCGGTGGAGGATGAAACGGTCTATACTACGCTCGATAGGACTGTGGACTTTATGTGCTCCAAAGGACTCTTTAGTTTATCGTTCTTTTTATTTTGCTTTGTTTTGTGTTGCATCGGGGCGATGCACTTTTTAAAGGGGGGAGTAATGCCGCGCGCGCAACTGGTCAAGTAGGCAGCGCGCGCGTGGCCTAACGGTAATCGTACCTGCCTCCCCCGCGAAAAGGCAGGGTTTGATTCCTGGGAGCGACGTGTCTTTTGTTTATCCCTGCATTTTAGTGTTCTGGCAAATTCGAGAATCCTGGTGCTTGTTCGTGGTGCGAATGTTCTACGCGTCGAACTTTCTGCGCCGATTATTCCAGAAGCTCACGCGTGTACATAAGGGGCTTCGCGTAGCGAGCCAGAGTCAGTTTCGCCTCAGCGTTCGATCTTGCTGCTTCGCCGCCTTCGGCGCCCGCGACACTCTGTTGTTATCTTTCTTTTTTTCTTTTATTTTTTGGCACAAGTTCGCCCCATTAAACGTCAGTTTACTCAGTGATTCGTTGCCTCATCACTTGTCATTCGTGACAATAGGACCAATCAAGCAGCGTCAAAAGCGCAAGTCACTGGGCCGTTCTTGTTTCTGATTGGCTCAGCGATGATAAAAAAATTACAGAAAGATGACGAACACCATGATGGTGCCCTTTTGACGCTGTCTGATTGGTCCTAGAAGCTCGTAGCGTCGGTTGCGTCTGGACTTAAGGTAATACGTAATATCCCGAGTCATCGCCCACCCCCCTGCCGCCTGAAATTCATAGAAAAAGTGGGGTGGGCCATGTCTCGGTGGGTGAGCACAAAAAGTTAATAAAAGCGGAGAAAGCCGCCCAGTTTTCTCTCCGTATCTAGCGCTGCTACGCAACAGATACATTAAACTCAAAACTCGATTTAGTTTTATTGTTTTTAGAAAAAATGCTCACGAAAGAATGTTTTACTACCCCGAAGTCCGTTGCTTGCATACGCTCTAGGAACACCACCGATCTGCATAGAGCACGAACGTTTGATCCGTGAAAACACGTCACCACTATGTTCTCCTAGTTAGTAAAAAAAAAAAAAGAGAAGAAAAGAAAGAAAATTCTGCAAAAAATAGAAAAACCAACCAGGCGCAACGAGCGAGCGAGCGAGCGGACCAAAGAAGCGACGAAGAGCGATGCTGGGAAAGCGGAAAAGCCGGCGATCGCGTGGCAGTTTGGCGTCGGGCCAAGTGGGGCGCCTTGTCAATCACAAGCTCTTGCGCAACTTCCTTGTTTTTTGCGTACATGCGTGCGTCCGTGCACGGCGTGCTATCAATGGGGGTTTGGGACGCTCTACTAACGTCTGTGTAGGGCGTTCCAGAAAAGCTTTATTTACCTGTTGGCTTTGTCTAAAACATTGCACAACCGCGGTCGCGACGTGCGGGGAGAAGGAGCGGGTTCGCGGCGACCTTACTTCGGCGGAGACAGACTTCGACCTTACACTCCGCGGTTACATCCCAAAATATGGGGCGTACGCTTACCTCGCGATTCCTGACTGGTTTAATGATTGTGTTATCTTTCCGATTCTTTTTTTTTTGTCGGATCGACATTTTCGTAAGCAAAACAAACTTTTATTTTGTTATCTTCATCGTTTTCTTTTCGCATGGATACACTACCACTTCGGAGTCGCTCACGCGTAAAATGCGTAAGCAAAGAGAGGGCCTTTCTCTCCGTTTTACTTTGTCACGGACGTCTCCAACTGTAAGGTCCGCGGCCGCGTCATTTGGGTAGGATGAGTGTTTGCAGATCGCGGAGTCCGCGTTGGGGTATTTGAAGGGGTGGGCGATGACTCTGTGTTTTTTTAGAAATCTATATTGGCCCAAAAATTGGAGTGGGCGATGACTCGGGGATGGGCGATGACTCGGGATATTACGGTACTATAAAAACACGAAAAAAAATAGGTGTACTTTTTTCGAGTTTTGGGAAGAAGATGTAACGAGTAACGTAACTACGTTACCCGCCACTTGAAATAAGTAACGTATGTACGTTACCCCTTACTTTTTTTGAAAAAGTAAGGAGTACGTTGCTACGCCATGGAAAAAAGTAACGCGTTATCGGTAACGCCGTTACTTGTAACGAGTTACAGCCAAAACTGCCTTTGATTATGTGCATTAACTATGTCTTGAGCGTTGGCTCCTGCTTGTCTTAGTTGGTGCTAAAGTTCAAATATCTGGTTTTAATTCATCCCTAACCAGTGCTTCCCACTTCCGGAAACTTGGCACGTGGTCTACAGAAATTTCGAGTCAGACCCAGTTTTCGGCGATACTGCGAAATGCCTCAGATACACAGCAAACGGTCCAGCAGCAAATGGCGGATACCCGATTCGCGTAGAATACAGGGACCAAACTTTGTAAGTAAAACGGAATTATATGACAATATCTATTGTATAAAAATATCGAGAATCGTATAACCTTCCCCTCATTTCATCGACAGAACACATATACGTATTGATTTTGATCGAGGTCTTCCAATGTCTAGTCTATGAAAAGTAACCGTTCAACCAATATTGAATTATTTCTTAATACTGCAGACACATTTTAGCCCACGTAAAAGTCAATGATATAAAAATATAAAATAAAGAAAACAGCAAGAACAGCAATATAACGAGATATAAAACAATATATTACAAAAGAGACATCAATAAAGCCACATGTACCTGAATATAACGACATTGCAACATCCAACTTTGCGATAAATGTTTCGACGTTGTTACTAGCAGCTGTGTTTTTTTTTCGGTAACTAATTACCATCAACCATTGTCCAGGAAAAAACAAAAATAATGATGTATCATTATATGTGCGGGACTCCCTCATAACTTTTCCGTTCTTAAAACTGGTGTTTACTCGCCACGGCGAAGTGACACAAAGAGACCTTGTTTCGCGCTAATATGCGGTTCTTTGCCAATTGCGAGTGAATCTAGCTTTAATCCTCGTTTTATTTCAAGTATATATACACCCTTTAACAGTATGGGGTCGAAAAGAAATGAAGCGTAATTTAGATAAGACCCGGCGAAGGTTTAGTTATTGGCAAGCTTCAGTCGCAGTGCAGCCTTTTGAGTGCTTACGTCGGTTGTTCCATAGGGCTCAGGGAACGCCAGAAAAATGTGATGGGTGCGCTCATTCTAACGTAATAGACCCTTTCAAAAGTTAGTCAAGCAACATTAGCGGTCGCCATTGCTTGGACACGAAGCGCGTGATTGGATCCGAGTCATCGCCGAACGCTGACGTCAGCGCTCGTATCCAATACATGCTCAGAGTATGTGAGCAAGCAATGGCGGACAGTTTTTGGCACCGACTTTGAGCACGGTCTATATTCATTTGGTGGTTGTTACCACAAGATATTTACCTGGGTAGCTTTTTTTTAAATTGTAGCATAGCTAATTATAGATGATGAAACAAGGATGGAACTCACAATTAATTTTGATGTCTAAACCTTGAATGCGTTTCTGTCGGAGTAAATTTCAGATAGTTCTTGGTTTAGCAATTGGTTGCTCTAGATTTTTTTTGTCAGTTGATACTGTTGGTTAGAAAGTGGAGATAGAAGGTGTGACTAAGCCCTTATCGATAGAAGCTAATCTATCCGAATTATTTTTGACAGCCTATTGAATGAGTTTGTAGTCGACTGAAAACTTTTTTCTCCATGGTATCTTCAATTGGCCAAAAATATAAGGACGTACAGATTCATTAGCAATCACTGTTCCCATAGACGTTAGATTTCTTCAACGATTTTTATTTTAACAATTTGAACCTTGTGCAATATACCGCCTGCTGAATTTTTGAAGAAACGCAAGTTACGATCGGAATGTCAGCATTAAATTAACTGAAACATAACTTTAGAACTCACAAGAAATAAAACATGGAGAAATAATGAACATGATTGGTCTATATTCTTTTAGGTTATATATTCACTTTAAATTAAAGTAGACGTTATCGCAGACTTAAAAAAAAGTTTAACCTGCGTAAAACATGTTTTGTTTTTACCGAAAATGATTCAAACATATACCAAGACCTAAAAATACATTATGACGCTGAATGTTTGACCAAAGATTGATTTAAGGAAAGTTTACCTGTTCACAATTTCTAAAATCTACGACTTCCACTTTATGCGGAACACGTGGAGCGCTTCTCCAATACATGGGATTTGTTCGTACAGATGCCGTGTAGCACTTTATTAATACTGTCATATGCAGTATATGATCCGCGTTGCGACTCTTCCCTTTTCTATTAACTCCGAGCAGCTTTGGTTTGCGGATTAAACGTGCCCACGACTTTTCACTTGAAATGCTTCATATATTTCCTTCACGTTCTCATATATTTTCCTTCACGTGCTCCCTTAAAATTGAATCAATAAATAGGCTGAAAAAACGGACCAGTAGGATCAAAAGAAAAATAAACTGAAAATAGTAGCATTCGTTTTATGGCATTCGACAGTACTCTATTGAAGGTATGGAATTTAAGGGAACGTGAATAAAAATTGCATTATATTATATCTCACTTCACAAAAAACTTACTCGCACTAGCGGGACCAGAGTAAACTCGCACATATAGCCACTGATAAAAAAAAAAAACAAAAAAAAAGTTTATTCTGAGGTGCAATTTTGAAGATAGACGCGAACTTTTTCTTGTAGCCTCTCGCTAAACTTGATGTCGTTGTTAAGGTGTCGCAGTGTTTACGTAGCCGGACTGATTACTCTATATAAATAATAATAATAATAATAATAAAATAATAATAATAATAATAATAATAATAATAATAATAATAATAATAATAATAATAATAATAATAATAATAATAATGGTTTATTTTTCAATGCCCACAAACAACCAGCGGTCTACTGTGTGGTGCACACACGTGGGTGAAGTATTTTACATATAAGACAAAATACAAATTATCAAAGAACAACAAACACAAGCAAAAAACAAAACAAAAAAGCAATAAAAAAGGAACTAGGGCGAGGCTTGATTTGACCTGCTTAAGGCAATTGCATCTAGGGATGCCGCAAACTTTTTTTAAACCGAAGGTTCGATGATCGATTCAAGCGGTTCGAAAGGTTCGAAAGATTTCGAAATTTCGAACTTTCCATATCGAGAAATCGACGCAGGTCGAATTTTCGAACTTTTTAAACTAAGAAGTTCGACGCTTTTCGAAATTTCGAACTTATTACGCTGCAAAATTCGATGCTTGTTGAACTTTCGAACTTGATAGACTAAACAATTCGATGATTTTCGAACTTTCGCATTTCTCGCACTTAAAAGTTCGAAGCTTTTCGAACTTTCGAACTTCCTACGCTAAGAAATTCGATAATTTTCGAACTTTCGAACTTGCTAATCTAAAGAATTCGAAAATTGTCGAACTTCTGATTCCTTAAAAGTCAAAAGTTCGACGACCTTCGAATTTTTGGGGTAAAAGTTCGAAGTTCGTCGAACTTCGAAGACGGGCGGGCGGTTTCATTTGGATTCAAGCAGTGAGGTACATTCGTATTTTTTTTTTTCCCGCAGTATTACATGCGGTGTCACATTCTTTGCGAAAGACAACGCGTTTATTTCAATCATCTGGCATGCTTGGTTTTAAAGAAATAGATTCCCGAAGGAGCGAGGAAGGACGACGGGTTTTTGACAATTGTCGTTTGTGCCATATTTGAAGCGCGCTATAGCCGAAGCTATTTATGGTAGAGATGTTAAACTTTTTAAGAATGATCTGTGTATAGCCTAGGTAAGTGTCGTCTTAAGATATGATTATTGTTCTTCAAGACGAGTTTCGAAGAAATATCCAAACATGTATCTACGGGCAATTATACCCTAAACTTTGTAATTTTTTTCGTCGAAATTGTTTGAGGTATCGCATTTAAATCAACACCACAGACAGTACATATCATTACCATCTGCAAAATACAAATTAATGTATCTATTGTTCTTTTCACGTTGAGGAATAAATTAACTCAGGGGAAAAGATTTCTAATATTGTTCAAATTCGGCACGTCATTAAAAGACATTTTTTTATTATTTTTTTATTTCACGTTTTTGTGACGTGTTTCTTTTAGCCTGTACACATTTTGGTAGGAGAAACTTGTTTCGTAGTTCTGGGCCTCTGAATATGCTAGAATACAACACTTCCCGCGGATTCTTGATAGTTTTTTTTTTCTCCAGCTTTTTATTTTTTGCATTTATTGTTATGTTTATTTATTTATTATTTTTTACCAATGGCACAGTTATTTATGTCAAAAAGACATAGCTTTGAACTCCCGAACCACCGAGCATGTGACGAGTAGTGCCTTCTGACAACGAGTTTCTAACAATGACCATCTACGCGATCTTTTATGCAGTGAAGAGCGACAGTAGCTATACATATGCATAAATAATTTCAGATTAAAATAAGCTCGACCATGCCCTCTTTCCCCGTATTATTTTCTTTAACAGTCCGAAATATCTGGGGGGTGGGGGGGGGGGGAGGGGGAGAGACTGGAGCCCCCCCCCCCCCCCCTTCCCCCCCGTTTTTCCTCAACTGACCCCACTGGTATGGTAGAACGCTCCTCGACCTCAAGTTGTGTCAGCTTTTGTGCTTTTTGCTCGGCATTTCTTTTGTCTCGGAAAATAAACCTCCAAAGCAATTACAAACTAAAAAATTGTCAAGGTGTAGGCGAGCTGGTGTATGATGATCATGATGCAAACTCCCGAGACTGGGAATAAAATTCGAAAGAAATAGTTTAAGAAGAAAGAAAAAAGGGGACAGGACAACATCTCAAAATCAGCTGAGTTGAGTTTGAGACGTTGTACTGGGCTGAGTTTTCAGCTGAGTTGAGTTTGAGACGTTGTCCTGAGCTGAGTTTGAGACGTTGTGCTGTCCCCTTTTTTCTGTCTTCTTACACTTTTTCTTTCGAATTTCATTCCCAGAGCTGAGTATGAGGCGTTGTCTTGTCCCCTTTTTTCTGTCTTCTTACACTTTTTTTTTTTTTCAAATTTCATTCCCAGTATCAGGATTTTGCATCATGTAGAAACTAAACTTACTATATGCCAGCGTCACTCGGGCGGCGTTCGAGCGGATTACTACCAGCGTGCAAGGGGGTAGGGAGGCAGTTTGCCAGATCGCTTCAAGGTTTTTCTGAGCCTCAACCACCTGCCTGCCCCTGGCCGTTTCGAACTGGATGAGTATCGTTAAACAGTGCGTTCGGCTACTGATCTGCACACGTCACTCTGCACTGGCAAATATTCCAGCACATCCGGGACAATCGTCGTCTCATTTAATTGCCTGACCAACTTGGCGGATTCTAAATATCACACCCTAACTTTTCTAAACCTGATTTTGGGAAAACCAGTGAGGCGTGAAAACGTTATTTGAAACTGAAACTGTGGCGGAACACGAAAACCGGACTTCGAACTTTGCGCACTTGGACTTAAAAAAAATTCAAAACCTTCGAAGTTTTTTTGTTTTGTTTTCAAATTTAGCTCTAAAAGAGAATCGAAACCTTCGAACTTTTCGAACTTTATGTAGTAAGAAAATCGAAATCTTCGAATTTCTCGATTTTACGTCTATAAAAATTCGAAACGTTCAAATTTTTCAAATTTTACATCCGAAAAAAATTCGAAACATTCGAATCTCTCGAATTTCAAGTTAGGAAAGCTCGAAATTTTCGAATTTCCTCGAACCTCAAGTAAAAAGATATTCGAAATAATCGAACCCGAACTTTTAGAAACCGTGAAAGCTTCGAACCTTTCGATTTCGAAACTCCACGATTTTCGAAAGTTGCGATTTTTTCGAATACGAATCTCTGTACGGTCGAAAATATCGAAACCTTCCGATTTCGAACATCAGTTCGATCGAAAATATCGAAATCTTTCGAATTCGAACATAGGGTGGTTCGCGGCATCCCTAATCGAAACCTTCTAACGTTTCGAACTTTATGTAGAAGGAAATTCGAAATCTTCGAATTTATCGTACTTTATGTCTATAAGAATTCGAAACGTTCGAATTTTTCGAATTTCAGATAAAAAAATTGAGACATTCGATTCTCTCGAATTTCAAGTTAGGGAAGTTCGAAATTTTCGAATTCTCTCGAACCTTGTAGTAAAAAAATATTCGAAATAATCGAACCCGAACTTTTAGAAACCGTGAAAGCTTCGAACCTTTCGAATTCGAAACTCCACAATTTTTGAAAGTTGCGAATTTTTCGAATTCGAATCTCCGTACGGTCGAAAATATCGAAACCTTTTGATTTCGAACATCAGTTCGGTTCGAAAATATCGAAACCTTTCGAATTCGAACCTAGGGTGGTTCGCGGCATCCCTAAACGTTAACCTTGACATCGGATCGTGCTTCTGGTCTAGCTTCTGGCCTCGAGTAGTGCGTTGTCTCGCGGATTAACCGATTAACTCCGACCGAGAGCTTCTCCGCCCATGCGCTGCTTACGACAGTCGAACTACTGGGGGGATTTGCAGATGGGTCGTTCTTTTTTTGCGCTTGCGAATGACCTAGTGCGAGTCGATGCGCTCGGCCTTTAACGCTTTAACAAAAAAAAGAAAGAGAAGCCAATTATTTTTTGGTACTGACATTACGAACTTGATGGAAAATGGAAGGGCTCGTTACTTGAAAATCAATAAAAGAAGAAAAGAAAGAGATACTTCTGACCTCCATGAACCCTTGCACGAACAATGAATGTTCTGTTGCTCTGCAATTGGGAATCGTTTTTTTTCCTGTTCAGGCAGCCGAAGCGCACGCTGTCCCCGTCCGCTCGAAACACGATTATGGCTCAGTAGTGCACGGCTCTGCAAGGCTGTCAACACTTCGATCGTTGGGTCCCGTTCGTCATATGACCTCGCGACTATGCGTTGGTGCAATTAGAAGCTTTCCAGTACACAATGTGGAGGCCCACGGACCCTCTCTCTAGTAGCGACGTTGTCGCTAGGCTGCAAAGATGGTCGCCCTGTCAGGCCATCCGGCTTACCAAGCAGAGCGTTTGGGCCAGAAGAGGACGGAGTATTTAATCCTCAGTGCTCACACCACCCTTTGGATTTCGGATGCGGGCCCTCTGCCATGAAATGTTCATATCGTTTAGTAAAACATGCTCTATATATCTGAAAACAAGATCCCTCAACGGAGAGGGAGACTTGTTGCCTGCGACTTTACGACGACAAAGTTACGGTGGCTATAAATCGGAATCGCGACTTTGACTTTTTGTGTCGTATCCGTGTGCGGCGGCGCGCTAGTGATATGACGACGATAGGTGGAGCGCTCATCGACTCGGGAAAGGCTCGTTCGCATCGCTGGAAGCGCTCGTTCGTTTGTGGTGATCTTCCTGGAAAGGTTACCCCGTGCGTCCAGACTACCGCGATTGCAAAATGGCAAACACACTACTTTGTTCCCGGATGCATCACGGGGTACATTTCTGTGAGAAAGAAAGAGAAGAAAGCCTCCCTCTTTGCCGTTCCCGACGACGACGACAAAAGCGTCGGCAGGTTTATTCTTGTGTTACGTGAACCACAAGTCCAAAATCAGCATTGTTTAACTTTGAAAAGTATTTTAAGAAGCGCATATCGCACGCGATACTTCCTCGCGGAGCAAGAAAGCAGCCGAATCGCAGCGGACGCGTGCGGACGACGCATCTCATTAGGGAGTTTTCGTAGATCGTTTCCGCTGTCCCGCAACGCTCTCCGCAACCAGGTGCGCCAGCCGGAACTCTACAGTCAAAGCCATCTGCGCGCCGGCGCAGTAGCGGCTGCTTCGTTGCGGAAGGCTCAGCGGAGGGGGAAACGCGGTCTACGAAAACTCCCTAGTTTCGACAGCAGCGTTACCGCCGCATCGTGGCCGGCTGCTCCTTCTCTGACAAGTGCTGATTGTTGGGCGAGTTGGTATTCTACGTGAGAAAACATGATTGCGCTCTGTGGTGTCTGTTCTTCCTCTGTCCTTGTTTTAAAGCGCAATCATGTTTTCTCATGTTCCTTCTCTCGCGCGCCGTTGCTGACACCTCCCCTTCTAGCCATGGCTAGGCCCTCCGCAGCGAAGGCCTAGCCATGGCTAGAGTTCCGTAGAGTACTGTAGAGTACTGTAGAGTTCCGGGTGTCGTAGCGGGTTGCGGAGAGCGTTGCGGGACGGCGAAAACCATCTACGAAAGCTCCCTTTCATAATTTACGCTGGATGTTGAACTGGCGCGAGTGTCTATGCGACTTCCGTGACGCAAATTGAAGCAGACAGCAACCGGTCTACCTTTGTGGTGCTCCTGTGCATTCCTATGGGAAAACGCGCGTGCATTTTGTCTCTTCGCCGGAAAATAACATGGAACACTGGTTATTCGGGTTGTGCCGAATAGTATGCACCCTTATAAACAAGTAAAAGTAATTACTTCAGTAAGCACATTTTTCTTCATCAGTGAACGATGTTTAACTTCGCTATATTTCAGGCCCAAAACCTGTGTTCAACAGCAGGCATGTGAAAACAAGCGACGATTCTAAGCAAAATAACGAAAGGAATATAAAGTGGGTTCAAGGTTCGCCAGCATTCCGGTGACGCTTATATATTGCTAATATACCAGTCTTTTGACTATATGAAAATGACCCCATCTTGCATCTTTACGAGCGGTTAAAAACATTCCAGATGTAAAGAATAAAGTATGTGGGCTATAAAAGGTGTCTCTTTTTATTATTTTCTATGCTGGGCAGCTTTCATCTGGCATTTGTTCTCAAAGTTTTCGAGCGTGCGGGTGTTGTTTTGAACGTAGAACAAGCATCTTCGCACAGAGCAGAAAGAAAACACCAGTACTTATTTAAAATCGGACTGTATTACGTGGCATTCAATTAATTTTGAGCGTACATGCACAGGGAGTTACTGATCCAGTGTTACTGCGTTGTTCTTGCCGTCTTTCGTGGTTTTCCAGATGTCACTCGTTCGTTTGGCACGTGTATCCCCCATGCTGAAAAGAGCCGACGTCGTGTTCGCGCCAACAGTGTCCGACAGCGCACATAAATACATGTACGCAGCCGTTTTAGCACCGTTTTTAATGCAATGAATTTGAAAGAAAAACGCCCTAACTGACCAATTATTTCGTCTGCCTGACTGAGAAATGTACGTACGAATTATTCGGGATATTTGCTCCTATAATCGAGCGCAGCGAGAAAATATGCTCTCACTTTTTCCCATAGAAATGCTTTACCGGAAGTCAAATTTCGATTGGTTGCTGTCTGCTTCCATTTGCGACAGCACACTAGCGCCAGTTGAACCTCTAGCGTACATTATAATAACTCTATGCTTCTAGCCACCGTAACGAAATGTTCGAAATGAATTGACTTTTTGGAGGTGCAATGGGGGACAATGAGGCGCCGCAAAGCGGCATGTACGGGTGGGCCAGGTGGGTTAATATTTTTTAATGAGCCATCCGCAGACTCGCCGCGAAGTGGCGGAAACGGGGGAGAGGGGGGGGGGGGGGGGGGGGGGTTGCGTTAACGCGTGCCCCATTGAAACACCCGCTGTCCCCCGTTGCGCCTCCGAAAAGTGAGGTACCCTATTCGAAAGGACATATACGCCACCATGTGGTATTCATATGCAGAATATCAATCGGCATACAGTGATGGATGATAACGTCACACCAGTGTGGCTGCTGCATTCACTTCCTCTTCAATTACATCCGACATACAGCTTTCAAAGACATTTAACATTTTTAGCGCGGAACTTTGCACCATTTTAAAGGCCCGTTTACACCCTTGCGACTTAGAACCGTGTGCCTTGAAACCTCTTAAGATCTCCGAGAAAACAGAGTGGCGTCCCCTATAGGGTAGCTGTCGAACGCTTGGCGGTCCCGTATATTTCTTATTTTTTCTCATCATTATTTTTTTTTTGCTTGAAAAACGTTTTTTGATGTGATAAACTACCTTTCTCGTGGTAGTACGTACGTTTGACCCCGAAAATGCCACAAAACGTTCGCTCTAATGAAGTGCGGTTCCAGGGTCACCGCATAGGTGGCGCCAGCGTGTTCTCTCTCTTTCTCTCGCCGTAAGAGATTTTAAAAAGGTTTTAAGACACTCGGTCCCAAGAAGTCTCAAGAATGTTCTTAAGGGGGAAAACATTGAACGTCTTACCGCGGTTGTCTACACCGACACTCTTAAGCCCGGTTCACACAGTTGCGTTTGACTGCGTTTGACTGCGTTGCGGCAGCGAGACACCAGGACATCCCTGCTGCTTATATCGCGTGCGAAGAAGATTCCTTGAATTGGATTCCACGCTTCATACGAAGCACAGATGTGCCGGTGACTCGCTTTCGGTTCTCGCCGCAACGCAGTCAAACGCACTCAAACGCAAGTGTCTGAACCGGCCTTAAGTGCTTTAGCGGCTCATGTAACAAAAGTAAAAAACAAACAAAAAAAAAGAACAGTTTTTTTAATGTTCTGGTGCATCTCCATAAGTATAACCCCATTGTAAAGTTCGGCTGGGTACCTGGCCACCCTGATATTCGAGGCGATGTGCTGACTGATCGTGCAGCGCGTGTCAGTCATAGCACCAGATGTCTTGATTCCTCATCTAGACCTGAAGTCGGCACTGGAAACTGCAGTCAAAAGAGAGTAGCATTACATGCAACCACTGATCTCTATTCTAGTAGGCTGGATCGCGGATCGGGAGCCCGTCGGTGTCGCCACCGTCGGCCATTACTTGACACCAGGCAATACACGCAAGTCTATGGGAGAAACACACAAAGTAAGATTATTGAAGCATGTACGCTGTGCTTGGGGGCGGGTATTTTAT
Source organism: Ixodes persulcatus (assembly GCA_013358835.2). Taxonomy (NCBI): domain Eukaryota; kingdom Metazoa; phylum Arthropoda; class Arachnida; order Ixodida; family Ixodidae; genus Ixodes; species Ixodes persulcatus. The sequence goes on from JABSTQ010005072.1 coordinate 52,787, forward strand.
GGTGTGCTGCTATCCTTATGTTGGGTGTTTGGAGATCGGATCGGTATTTGTCAAACGTTCAAACGCCAATTAAAAAAAAAAAAAAAAATCAAACGTTTTGGAGCACCTACGGCTGAGCTGGCAAGCTTGCTCTCGTAGTGGAGTAAACAAAGGAACTTGCTGTCAATGAGACCGTCCTCGAAGAAGCCCAGAAGCTAATGAATGGCAAAGAAGTTCCATCTCGATAGCGGCTTTCCGGGAGTGAGCGAATTATGCGTAGCAAAGCCTTCGAGCTTGTCGTCTGCTAAACCCAACTCAACGAAACCGCCACCGACTCCGCGGTGACTCTAGGTAACTCTCGCCTCATTGAGCTGCACTACAGCGGAGTGACTCTCGACCACAAAATATTTATTTATAAGAGCTGCGAGGGCTGTCAGATTTAATGTTTGTACGCAAGCTATTTGACGGGCTTATCGAAAAGCATCCAAAAAGTTTCAGTGCCGACAACAGCTTAGAAACGGGGGAACGGCACTTTTCCTCGTTCTTCCCATAGAGTCCCATGCATTGGCTGGTGTCAATCAATGGCCGCCGGTGGCGACACTAGGCCCCAGCTGCCGAGGCCGCAGTCCGCGATCCAGCCTACTACAATAGAGATCAGGGCATGCGACAGGGGGCACTGGGTTTTCCGGACATAGATGGACGAATGGATAGGGAAAGAATTGCGGTAACTAAGAGGAGATTGGAAGATTGGTGGAAGAGACCTAGGGAAGGATAAAGAAAAAAAAATACAGATAAAAATAAGCAATAAATTCACTGGAAAAGAGAGGGGGGGGGGGTTGTCTGTTATAACAACATTCATACAAATTAGAAAAGAAAAAAAAAAAGGGATGACGAAATGTTAGGCTAGGTGGCGCTGGGTGCCGCCCGTTGGAAAGGGTATAGCCATTACCATCCATCCATCCATCCATCCAACCTTCACATATCTCCACCTGATATAGTCCATCGTACATAAATGAACATCTCCAAACCCCCAGACACAAAGATGTTGCAATTTGCCGAGCTACGGCCACACTCGCTTAACTCGCAAGCATCTTCAGAACGTATGCTCCCGAGTGTGCGAAGTCTATACTGCGTGTCACTAGTTGCGTGCAGTACAGGCGAAGGCAACGGGAGGCGAGGGGAGAAAGGGCAAGCGCCATACAAGGCTGGAGAGGAGGAGAAAAAACCTCCTTTCTTCTCTAGCGTTCCTAGTGCTCTCTCTTTCTCCCCTCTCCCTCCACTGCCCTCCTCTCCCGTCCCGCCTTCTTAGTTCTCGGCCTTTCTCTCTTCGCCTGGCGTTGCCTTCGCCTGCACTGCACACAACTAGTAACTCGGAGCATAGTGCACCACGTTTTTAGATATATTAACCTGTCTTATCGTACGAATGACATCCGCCTGAAGACATACTTCTTCAAAGATCCTCAAGTACCTCTAAGTTGCCGAGCTGTGCCGACCTCATTTTTAACACTAAAGGCTGGTTCAGACATTTGCATCGCGGCTGCGTTCACACCAGACCAGACGGTGTGTCCACCACACGACCTGATTGCCGGGACAGCGGGAACTCATAATTGCGTCACGTTATTTGCATCGTTTGCCACGTTCCGTACGGGGGACAGTTGTCCCGGTGACTTTGTCGTTTCGGTTGCTCTGGACTCAACCAAGGGTCTGCACCAGGTTTAATCATTCTGCATAGCCATTCACTCGTTTGATCGTGTTCTTCTCTTATAGTACGTCGTTGGCGCTCTTTGGCCGGCCCTCGTGGCGCTAAAGCCCATCCAATGAATTGCCGTCGTGCCTTCTAATGCGGCGCTGAGAGCGTGCCACGCGACCTCGTGCACCGCGCGTGGTAGGGCCGAACCAGAAGGTCACGCGAGTCGCGCGCTCGATTGGTTGGGATCAACGTTACTATACTTCGTCTCACCCTAGCATGGACTAACCGCGAAGGCTGTGCTAGCGCGAGCGGCCAGCCTTGACTGCCTTGACTAGAGCACTTGCTGCACGAGCGCTCGTGCAGCCGCCGCGGCATCATTCAACGCGACTAGCTCGCGCTTTTAGCACGCGCGGCTAACAATAGTCCATACTAAGGTGAGACGAAGTATAGACCCCTCAGTTGGGAAACTCACCCTTGAAACCTGGACCGCTCGCGTCCACCGAGACCAAACCAAATACGATAACAGCGACACCCTTTAGCGACTAGTCAAAACATGAAAGTTAATTGATATTGCTACTGCGAAATGGCGATGCTAGATGGCACCACCGGCCCTTGCGCGACTCGACCTGAACCGACACATGCGGACGTGCAGTTCCCGGAGTGGCCGCTGCGGGAGAAATGGCGGCGTTGCGATCGCCATTAGTTCGGTTCTTCGAAACCACCTTTTCAGAGCAGGCCCTATGGCAGTTTCCCAACTGAGTTCTAGTAACGTTGGTTGGGACGGTTCGATTGCGTCCGCTGCGGTCAATCTGACGGTAGGAAGCCCACCGAGCCGCTGGGCGCTGTCCCCTTTCGCGCTTGTTGGACGGGGGAAGTGAAGGCCTCGGGTCGACCTCGGCTGTCGTAACGCCCATCAACCCGTGGACGACACAGGAAGCGCTTTGGCGCACGCTTGTCGTGCGCATTCCGCTCCGGGCCCGTCCCACTGCCGCTGGGGCAAAAACGACGCGATACCACGCGCGGTATACGCACCTGGTATCGCGTCGCACAAACATATCGCACAAACGGTTGCCACGAAAATGCAGTCAGTGCGCAGGCGAGCTGGTGGAAGCTTATCATGATGACTGGGCCAGAGGGAGGAGCCAATGTTTTCAGTGGTGGAAAAGGGGCACAGGCAGGTCTCTCGAGGTTGAGCTCTAAAGCTGCACTCGCACTGCTCGCACATCACAGGACACGAACATGTCTGCAGGCAGTGGTTGTACAAGGAAGGAACACGTCTGCACACTCTCTTTTGTATGAGCGCTGCTTAACATCCCCTCGTTCGTTTATACATTCATTTATTCGAGGTCCTTCTTTTCGGACCTATATACGTAAGGGTGGGGCTGAATACAAAATTGCGGTTAGGGACGCGGTGAACCTCCTGATCAGATTCGAGGTCCGACAGCTTCGACTTTTTCGAGCCTTTAACACAAAGTTCGACAAAGGTTCGACTGGAGTTCGACTATTGTGCGCATGCGCGCAGAAATTTAAAACGAGCTGACTCCACCTGGCGGAGGCTGTAGTTATCGGGGTGCATCGTTAAAACGAATCGAATACAGTAATTGAAAGTTCGTACGTTTGCTTTTATATTCTGCGAACATTGTTAGTAATGATTTCCTAACATTTAGAACAAACTACCATATATATATATATATATTGTAACGCTTTTATTTATGCGTGTCCCTTGCCCCAATCTGTTCCCTGCTTGTCCCCTACGTGACGTCTTCTTCCTCTTCTTACAACCGTCACACTATTCCCCCTCCAAAAAGAAAATAACTACTTCTCATTCTCATTTTAGGTAGAGCTGCCCTCGTAGCGAGCGAGGCGGTTCCTGTGTACCACAAACATGCGAGAACGGGCCTTGTGTCTCACACAGTACACCACGTCGTTAAGACGCGCGACATCAGTGAATGGCCCTTGCCAGTTTCTTTGGAGTTTCGGTGAAAGTCCTCGTTTTCGTAGTGGGTTATACAGTCATACTCTGTCACCCGGTTCAAAAACCTCTTGCGTGCTGTGCTCGTCATAGCGTGCCTTCATGCGCTGGAAGCCGATAGACAAGCGGCTTCTGACGAAGTCCTGGGTCTGTTCAAGACGTGTCATCGGGTCATTAATGTACGACTCTGGTTGAGAGGGACGGTCTGGCGGTCTTGAGAAGGCGAGGTCGCATGTCATACGAATTTCCCGCCCAAAGAGAATCATAGCAGGTGTATACCCGGTGACTTCATGGACCGCTGTTCGGTAGGAGTACAGAAATAAAGGAACAAAGTCGTCCCAATCGTCTTGATGGCTGTCAACAAACATAGCCAAATGCTGCAGTATGGTGCGATTAAAGCGCTCCACGAGTCCATTGGACTGAGGATGCAGTGGCGTCGTTCTTGTCTTGGTTATGTTAAATTGTTGACAAACCTCTTGAAATACTAGATCACAGAAAGTATAAAACATAGAGAGGACGAAACACAGACGACTACATTCTTTCAAAGTTTCTTTGGGGCTGGATGTGAAAGAATGTGAAAGAATGTAGTCGTCTGTGTTTCGTCCTCTCTATGTTTTATACTTTCTGTGATCTAGTACATCTTACCAACACGCTCGTTATGAAAGAATGTAGTCGTCTGTGTTTCGTCCTCTCTATGTTTTATACTTTCTGTGATCTAGTACATCTTACCAACACGCTCGTTAGGAATATACTCTTGAAATACTTGGGACTCAATGTTCCGCCCTTGGTCGGAATGCAGCGACAAGGGTGCGCCGTATCGGGATATCCAGTGAGTCACCAGAGCATCCGCCACAACAGGGGCAGTCTGATCAGGAATGGCGATGGCTTCTGGCCATTTCGAAAAGTAGTCCACAATGACGAGAAGATACCTGTTTCCCGTTTTTGATCGAGGTAATGGACCTAGAACGTCGATGGCGATACGTTCAAATGGTGCTCCACTGATGCATTCTTGCAAAGGCGCGTGCGCTTTCTTGTGTGGGCCCTTACGCGAGGTGCACATGTCGCATTGCCGGCACCATAATCTAACGTCATTATGGCACTGCAACCAGTAGAAGCGCTCGCGTATCTTCCGAAGAGTACGATTGACGCCAAAATGGCCTCCTTCAGGACTGCTGTGAAGCTGTCTGAAAATCTGGGCGCGGAACTCGGGTGGTGCCACTAGCTGCCACACGACTCGGTCACCAGTAGGTGATTCCCAGCGACGATAAAGAAGTCCGTTGCGCAATTCCAGCGTGTCCCACTGGGCCCAATAGCTTAAGACGTCTGGAGAAAGGTGAGATATCTCGGTACGTGGCGGTCGGCGACCGCTTCGCTTCCATTGGACACATAGGCCGACAGCAGGGTCGCGCAACTGGGCTTCTTGGATCTCTTGAGGTGACCAGATGTTGTTAGAGATGGCTACCTGGCAGAACATGTCTGTCCGGGTCGAATTACGGCGGATCATACTCAAGCACTGTCGACAGGAGCCCTCACTGCATGGTCGTCTGGAGAGGGCGTCAGCGTTGCTGTGATGTGATCCGGCCCGATGTTTGATCTCAAAGCTGTACTGCTGGAGTTGTTCCAACCAGCGAGCCACTTGTCCTTCTGGCGCCGTGAAACCAAGCAACCATGTCAAAGCCGCGTGGTCTGTACGAATAATGAATTTCCTGCCGCACAAATAGTGATTGAAGTGAGAGAGCGCCTTGACTATAGCAAGAAGCTCGCGTCTTGTGGTGCAATAGTTACGCTCTGGTTTTGTGAAGGCTTTGCTATAATACCCGATGATTCGCTCGTGGCCCTCTTGTTGTTGGGATAGAATGCCACCGGCCGCAGTGTTGCTTGCATCTGTATCAAGAATGAATAAGGCGTCATCTCTTGGGTAAGCCAGTGCAGGGGGCGATGTTAATGCCTGCTTGAGTGCCTCGAAGGAGTCTTGACATTCGGTGGACCAGTTGAACACCTTGGACTTCTCAGTTAGAGCATAAAGCGGTTTAGCGACTCGTGAGAAACCAGGAACAAATCGCCGGTAGTAAGTCGCCAAGCCAAGGAAACTCAGAATGTCCGCACCTGATGTCGGGGTCGGCCAATCGGTTATGGCACACAACTTCGTTGGGTCAGGAGAAACTCCATGGGCTGAAATAACGTGGCCTAGGTACCGAGTTTCCTTAGCAAATAGGGTGCATTTTTTAGGAGTTAGTTTCAGGTTTGCGTCCTGAAGTCGCTGAAGAACCAGCTCAAGATTTGTCAAGTGTTCGGCGAACGTCTTCCCAAGGACCACGATATCGTCTAAATAAACAAGGCACGCGGACCAGGTCAGTCCCTGAAGAACCTTCTCCATCAGACGTTGGAAGGTTGCGGGCGCATTACACAACCCGAATGGCATGACTGTGAATGGTAGAGTGCACAGCCTGTGCTGAAGGCTGTTTTTTCGCGGTCAGGTGAATGTACTGGAACCTGCCAGTAACCGCTCTTCATGTCGAGAGTCGAGAACCAAGTGGAACCCGCGAGTGCGTCTAAGATATCATCTGTCCGTGGTAGTGGAAAGGCATCCTTCTTTGTTACGTCATTCAGCTTTCTATAATCCACACAAAATCGAGTCGATCTATCCTTCTTTTTTACCAGGGTGATCGGCGAGGACCAGGGTCCATAGGCTGGCTCAATGACACCTTGTGTGAGCATTTCTCGAACAAGGTCATTTACGTGCGAGCGCTTAGCCAGCGGCACCCTGCGAGGTGGCTGTCGAATGGGCGCAGCATCACCGGTTATGATGCGGTGTGCGGTCAGATTTGTTTTTCCTAAATCGGTGTTGCTAATGCTGAATGCATTTGAAAAACGAGATAGAAAGCTTCTTAGAAGGACAGCGTCATCTTGTTGAAGTCGAGGAGCAGTTGCCTCGTATAGCGGAATAAGGTGAGCACCAAGGTCAACTGAACACGAGCGTAGCGAGGTAGCAGGTGTAGTTTCTTTGCAAAGAGCAACTGGTGGTTGAGCATCTTCACTTGCAACAAGACAGTCTGTTCTGCTGTGGGCTTCTTTTTGGTAACTCGAGCAAGTCATTGTCGGGAGGGTGGTTGCCGACTGATGCATGGTTGTCCACCGTGAGGCCTTGCGAGCGGCCTCCACTTCTAATGCATACGTGTGAGCGGCCCGAAATGTGCGGGGGTGGTAAAGACGCACAGCCTCTTGAATCTCTTCAGATACAATAGCATCAATGAACGCCGCAGTGCTGACAGCATCCACGGTGTCTTCGGAAGACCCGAGAAACGACAAGCGCGCAAGACGCTCGATGTCGTCAGCGAGCTGGGACAACGTCTCACCCGATGCTTGTCGTCGATGACGTAGTTCAGCATGGTGAAGGTGACGTTGAGGCCCATCGCCGAAACGTTCTTCTAACGCCTGGACCAGCAAGGTGTACGAGCCACGGGATTCTGGCGGCATGTGGAGGAGCACTTGCAACGCTGGACCGCTGAGGTTGACTGCAAGTACTTGTGCCTGCTGCTCTTCGGTCCAGCGATTGGCTTTAGCAAGAATCTCGAACTGTGTTACGTAGGCAGACCATGTGCCTGTGCCGTCAAATTGCGATGGCCGCAGATTAAGGCGTGGAGTAGATAGAGGTATAGCCGGCGCGACATTCGTCGTCACTGATGTTGGTGGAAAATTACTTGGACTTGCCTGTGAAAGTCCTGGCTGGACCAGCGCTCGCAGGCCATCAAGAAGTGCGACCGATATTCGTTCGAATAAATTCGACAGAACCTCCAAAAGGGCCGCGTCTCTGTGCCTGAGCTCCTGGCCAGTCCGTTGGTGGTGGGCATCTAGCAGGGCTTCAATGGCCGATGAAGTGTCAGTTCGAATGTTAGGGTCGATGGAGTCGGGAACCGGCCGGGGCGCGATGGCTTCTCCGGTTCGCGGGATCTCATCCTCAGGCTGTTGAGGAAGGTCCATGCGTGCCGGCAGAAGGCGTCTTGACTGAAGATCCCACTTCTGACACCAGTGTAACGCTTTTATTTAAGCGTGTCCCTTGCCCCAATCTGTTCCCTGCTTGTCCCCGACGTGACGTCTTCTTCCTCTTCTTACAACCGTCACAATATATATATATATATATATATATATATATATATATATATATATATATATATATATATATATATATATATATATATTTTTTTTTTTTTTTGCCAAATTTTGGCATTTTTTTGTTTAGAAGTTGGGCAGAAAACTCTGGAGTGAAACTTGGTCGAGAATTTGTTAAAAGTTCCAAGTCTACGACATTCGGGGCCACGAAATGATTTTCTTTTTCTTTCAACTTCTTCCTCCTTAGCTTTCCTCTTCGACTCAAAAGCGAAACGAGAAATCATGGTCATGACGTAGTATTTCACCGGAACCGGAAGATCCGTCCGAGGGTCGGCGGGGTTAGCCGCCCGTGTTCCTTGCGTCTGATGCATCGTCGATAAAGGTTCAGCTACAGCGACAGCGACAGCCCTCCCAGCCTTCTTACCGACGTGGTTCCTTCCACGAGTGGGCAGTCTGATTAATTTTGCTTTCATCGGCGTGAATAAGACTTGTGTCAGATTGTCAACTTTGACGATGTTGGTTTCGGAATGCGGTAACTCCAAGCTTCCAGCGTGCTTTTTAAACATTTAAGGGGAACAAGAGGGACAAAGGACAAACACAAATCTCCAAACACAGCTAGGTGACTGGTGAGCGACCAAGAGCGACCCTCTTGTTCCCCTTCTCCAGGGATTAGTTTCGTCATTCTTGTCCAGCTCGCTTGCACCTTTGCATTTAATTGCATTATAATTATAACCTTAAATTGCAAGCTTCACCCTTGTTGGTGTTGGACTGGTGGCAGCTGATAAAACCCGTTTGCTCTACTGACGTCTAACCCCTGGTTAGTAGAGCGCTCCACCTGTAATGGAGAGGTCCCGGGTTCGATACCCGGACCAGACGGATTTTTTCGGTCGCTCACCAGTCACCTAGCTGTGTTTGGAGATTTGTGTTTGTCCTTTGTCCCTCTTGTTCCCCTTCTCCAGGGATTAGTTTCGTACCGAAAAGTCTCTGTATACCCTCGTACTAATTTTTTTCTTTTTTGGCCCACTAAATGATACGCAATGATTAGTAAAGTCCCAATATAATGAGTTAGGGCGACAAACGAGCTTGTGGTAGTTGAACATAGTAAAAACACCCCGAGCCTAAGAAAAAGAAAGGACGGACAAACACAGAGGTCTCAGACAGAGCTCTGTGTTTGTCTGTCCTTCTTTTTTTCCTTTACTCGGGGTGTTTTTACTATGTCCCAATATAAAATCATTTTCCAACACAGAATTAATTTCATGGCCGTTCAATTACAATTCTTACGTGAAAAAAAAATGTATGCTCACATATAAAGGGGATCCCACTTTCTAGACTATTATAAACGCAAAACAGCGCCGAAAAAAAAAACAAAAAAAAAAACACAGGGACACAGACGAAGGGAAACAGGACAAGGCAAACTCTTTCGTATATATAAAAAAAAAGAGCTTGAAAGACCTTCTAGGCGTGCTTAAAATAACTTCTTTTAGGGTGCAAAATATGGACAAGCCGAAGAACCCCTAAGTTCTTTAACTTGTCCATACAACAAAAAAAAAAAAAAAAAAAAAAAGTCGAATTTGGCGAAATTGAATTTAACATGGATTCAAAATGTTGGAATGTTTCGAACTTCAATCCCCGAGTGGCATATGCTGCACATTGCCTGACATCGACCGCCTCTCGTCAATTCTGGCGATTGCTTTTTTTCGGAGCTCCTCCTTGGAATGGGTGCCGCATGCGAACCACGCGGTGATTGTCTCTGCCGTCGGCGTTGGTTGCGTTCGCAGCTCCGAGAAGACAGCGGGGCAGAGGTACTTGGTATGCCGCGTGGCAGGCAAGCCAAGGAGTCTACATGCTGCTGGCAGTCACGAGCCGACAAGGCGCGCGCCCGCATTGCGCCTCATTTGCGACTGTCGTGTCGCAAGCGACGTTTTCCACCCCTCTGCATCGCGAGTCGGTTGCCATGCGGCACCGTCGGGGGCGTCTGTCGTTTCTCTCGTCGCAGCTGTCTGGATCGCCCTGCATTTCTACGGGCTGTAGTTTGGCTGGTCGTGCACAGTCCAGCAAAAACACGCACCACTATACCCACGCCACGCTTTATTCTTTCGACTTTCACTGCACACAACACAAGAAATTGTTCATTGGCTCTAGCTTTTATGTTTTTATATTTTTTTTTTTTTTTTTGGGGGGGGGGGGGGAGGGGGAGGGGGAGGGGGGAGCGTTGCAGAAAAACGCTCTTTGTGCCCAGAGCAGGGTCATAGCTATTAGCGTTGCGATTGTTACAGCGTGCATATGTATTTTGTTTTCTTCAATTATCTGTATTTAGCACCGCGTGCTCGAGGTTAAATTTTGAAGGCGTTGACACCGAGGGGATTCCGCGTTACCACGGAAACTCTCGAACTCGGCGCTCAAATCTAGGGCAACACGTCGGACGCATTCCGTGAATTGCACAATCGCCCTTTGGTAGATAACAATGGCTTGAAAGGACTCGGGAGACAATTCAAGACCCTTTTTTTTTTTTTTTTTCTCTGCGTGTGTGTGTGTGTGTGTGTGTGCGTGTGCGTGTGTGTGTGCGTGTGTGTGTGTGTGCGCGCGCGCGCGCGCGTTTTACGATTGCGCGAGAAATCCAGAAAGCTAGCTCGTTATTTTAGATTTTTTTTTTCTCCAGAAAATGTAATACCCCTGTCAGACGGGAAAATAATACCCGTGCCACACGGGCAACTCGAATGCCATTTACAACGAATGACATTTGTGTGATCGGCGAATCAGCTCGCAATCTGTCGCGCGTGGAATGCGTTACGCCCGGAGTGTCGCGCGCTGATTGGCCGTCCGCTCAAATGTCATTCGTTCTAAATGGCATTCGAGTTGCCCGTGTGGCACGGGTATAAATGTCATTTTGATCGAATGTGATTCACCGCTCGGCAAATCAGCTCGTGATCCTGGTTCTGCACGTGGCGCGTGTACGCACCGCATGGCGTATTAAACATGCGGATTGGCCGAGCTGTAATGTCATTTTGTGGAATGTCCGTTTTTTTTTTTTTTTTTTTTTTTTCGAGCTGCGACTGGGAGTGGGAAGCCCCAGGGAAGCCACAGTGTGTGACAAAGGCCATGCAGGGCGAAGTTTGAGGGAGCAGAATGTAGCTTTGTAAGTCCTTCGTTCAAACTAGCCCCCTCACGCACACACACACAGAAATTAAAAAAAAAAAATCCTGCTTAGGGTACCTACTCGCAGCCCGTAGGAGAACCAGAATCGAAGAATGCCTAAAGCGGATGCAAAATGTAACAGAGCCAGTTGAAATATTTCCCCATCTCCCCTACGTGGTCTTTGTGACAAGCAATGTTTCGAGTTGGGAAGTTGTCGGGGCGATCTCTTCCGCTAATGGATACTACACATGATCCGTTTCAAATCCTGGAGCTGCTGCTCTTTCGTATAACATGCGAGCTCATCCACATGTGAATAATAAAATGAGCGACGCAAACTTTGAGCAACAACCCTTGCTCAAGCTTAACAAGATCTAGAACCCCCTCCTCTCCACCCCCCCCCCCCCCCCCCCACACACACACACACACACACACTGGCGAACGCCCAAATCATTAAACTTCTTCAAACGAATTCGATGCTTGTGTCCGCTTTGTGAAGGTGCCACGACCACGAAGAGGGAACCAGTTTTTCTTCTTCAATACTTGTGCAAATGTGAAATATAGGTTGGAAGTAGTTCATTGTTATGAGCGCTAAAGATGTGTCTTCACACAATAAAGTAATCGGAAAAGTAACGGTTACTTCTTTAAGTATTGTCCAATTACTTTTGCCGTCGAGTAATAGTAATTGTAATCGATTACTTTTTTTTAGTAACGTGTACAAGACTGGCCCTACAGAGGTTGCACCGTGACGTGAATAGGGACTTTCCGTAGATCGTCTCCGCCGTTGCGCCGCGCTCTTCGCAACCCGGTACGAGATGCGGAACTCTGCGGTGCGCATGCGCACTAGCGACGTCTTCGTAGCCGAGAGTTGCGGGCACGTCGAGTCTAAAAAACAAACAAACAAGGCTTGTACGTAACGCGTTACAGCAACACGTTACTTGAATCTAGTTACTTTTTTTTTTTTCGGTTGCGAAGTAACGACCTAGTTAATTTTAAAACAAATGAACGAGTAACATATTTTCGTTAATTTTTGGTGAGCTAACAGTCATGGCCGGTAACCCGGGTCCGGAGATCAAGGAAATGCTCCAGTCAGTTCTGGACCAATTACAGAAAGTAAAAGCCAAGGACGAGCAGCGGGACAGCCGTCTCAATGAAATCAGCAGCAAACTGTCGCAATTGGGTGAAGTTCCGACGTGATGAACAAAAGAAAATGAAAGCAGCTCATACTGATAGAGACCACTGTTAGAACCCTGGAGAAAATGTTGCACGAGCAACAAGCTTACCGAATATGAAGATTACTCCCTCCAAAATAACCTAATAGTTTTCGGCCTACCAGAGAAAATGAATGAAACAAAAAGGAAACTCGAAAAAGCAGTCATAGATAAAATTTTCACAGAAAAACTTGGTGTAACCATCACATCCCTGGAGCAAATTCATAAAGTAGCAAGGCCCCAGGAGGGCAGAATTACACCTGTTTTCTTATGGCTGTTCAATTTCAATGAAAAAAAAAACTTACATCTCTAAGAACTGCTTGAAGCTAAAGGATACAAGGTTGTCGGTATCAAATGATCTTTCGCCAAGCACCTTTCCAGGCGTAAGAAATTGTGGGCTTCAGTTAGAACCAATGAGGAACAAAATGATTAGTGATTAGTGATTAGGTTGTTGATATATAAGGCTTTGAGGAAATAAACGCAGTAGCTGAGTTTGAGACATTCTTTTCCCCTGTTTTTTTTCTTCGACCAAGTTTCCCTGCTTTTACCACAGTCTCGGGTATTCTACATCATGATCAGCTCGCCTGCGCACTCACTGTTTTCTTCATTGAAAATGAAAGGGTTCAGTTGGTTCACGATAAACTTTTTGTTACTGTCTACGTTTGCGTTGAAGGCACAGACTCGAGGGTTGTTTTGAACTGACCACGCAGAATGACTGAATGACATAGCGACCAAAACGAATCATGTCAGCGTCCCTAAAAAGAACGAAGAATTATTTGTGTCAACGCGCGAAGTGTGGTAAACAAAGGATAACAATTAGAGTCTGCATTGTTTGTTAACTTTTTTGACCAGCATGTGGCTGTTATTACAGAGACATGGATAAAAAAGGATATATCAGATGATTGTTTCCTCCTTCGTATACAGTATTTAGAAGAGACCGACGATCCCGAGTAGGCGGTGTCGCCTTGTTAATTAAGAGCAATATTTGATGCGTTTCACTTAGATCAAATAGAGGAGCGTGAAAGCGTATGTTGCAAGATCAATGTGCGGGGAAACTCCTTGCCGATTATCGGAGTATATCGACCACCGACAGCTCAGCCAGAGTTCTTAAACAAATTGCATAACAGTAACAACATAATTATTGCAGGTGATTTGAACCTTCCAGAAATTGACAGGGTGAATTAGAGTAACGGTCTTACAGACGTGGAAAGCTCGGAGAAATTGCTGGATATGATGCTTGCTTTCAATCTTACCTAGATAGTAGACTAGCCCACAAGAATTATTAGCTCGAGTAGTTCCCTTCTAGATTTGGTTTTTGTTAGTACTGACCTTCCTGTGTTTCTGTTGAAGACAGTATCTCAGACCATAGGTTAATGTATGTTTCTTGCTCTCAAAAAAAGAAAAAGTAATGTTCCCAACGGGCTAGGCACTCGTTCGTCGAGAGTCGCAGTGAGGCAGACGACGTTTCCATTCTTGATTATCTCGATACAGCTTTTGAGTCTTTCAACAATAATGATGTGGATGTGTTGTGGAATAAGTTCAAAGGCCATTGTGAATATTGTTTGCAGAATTTTGTCCCTGAAAAACGAAAACGTGTCGATTCCACTAACCCTTGGATGACGCGAGAGATAATTCATTTAAAAGGAAAAATCCAACGTGGAAGGAGGTCGCCATCACGTAATACCAAGGTAATCTCGCAGCTTCGTGTTTTGTTAAAACAAAAGCTAGAAAAAGCTAGGGGCAATTACTGTCTGACCTGTTTAACTTGTGTTTTCACGGCGTTTTTTCCGACGTAAACGAAATGACCCCTCTGTTTCTGAAGATGAAAGGGAAAATGAGTTAGATTTTGAAATATACATATGAAGGGATGTTTGCTATGTTACTTAATATTAACGCCAAAAAGTCGTGCGGTCCTGAGGGAATTCCCGATCATTCTCTGAAGCAATATACCGAAATGGTTGTAAACTTCTTAACTGTTATCTTCAACACCTCATTTTCAAGTGGGACTGTCCCTCATGACTGGCGCTAGGCACGTGTGGTTCCGGTTTAGAAAAAAAAAAAAAAAAAAAGGCGAATCATCATTACTTTGCAACTGTCGTCCAATATCTTTAACTTACTTGTCGTGTAAAGTTATGGAGCACGTGATTTCAAACTTACTGAGTATCTGGATAAGAACATACTTTCCGATGCACAGCACGGGTTTAAGCGGTTTTTTTTTACGCATCAACCCCAATCACAACAATAGCACATGATTTTGCAAGGGTAACCGCCAAATATGGCCAAATCGATGCTGACGTCCTAACCTATGGCGTAGCCAGGGGTAGGCTTTCAGCCCCCTTCCCCCCCACCCCCCTCCCCTCCGCACTCCAAGTCATTGACATCGCAATATTCGCAACCATCTCAGATCCCCCCCCCCCCCCCCCCCCCCCCCCCCGAAACAAATTCCTCGGATCCTAACCGAAGTGTGAAGCCAAGCTTTGAGCCCCGCACCCAGTGGAAGCGCAGCGCTATTTGCGCCAAATTGCGTCATGAAGAAAAATCTGCTTCATCTTGTGTGCCACATTGCCTAAGAATTGCGCCAGATCTGCGCCAAGGTGGGCTTAAACAAACAAACAAAAATTATTATTGGTCGACCCTAATATTCAGACACGTAGGAGGAAAGAGAAATGGTACAAAGGTTTAGATTTCACAGCGTCTATTTAGCTCGAGCACATACAATCACGAACACACTTACTAAAAGCCAGACACGTAACCAGGGGGGGGAGGGGGGGGCAAGGCCCTCCCCCCCCCCCGAAATCTTCAATTTTGCTGGGACCTCCTCTCCCCTCTCCCCCTCATACAGCATTTTGTCATGCCCCCCCCCCCCCCCCCCCTCCCCCCCCGAAACAAAATCCTGGCTACGTGCCTGCTAAATGCGCAAGTCACGGGACATTCGCTGCACTTGATTGGCAGCCGATGAAAGAACGCGTACAGGAAGATGACGAATACCATAATGTCGCGCTTTTATGCCGTTTGCTTGGTCCCATTGGCTCTTAACGTCGGCTGCGCTTTGTCCTAATGGCTGGCCGGTTGGTGCGCCTGCCGGTTGCGACGATGTCGGCGATGTCAGGAGCTTAAAAGTCACGAGAAAACTTGACCAAATAGTAGGATGGAGGCTACTATGATAAGACAGAACCAGGGTCTTGTACTCCAGGTGAGATGACTTTATTATCGTGTCAGCCACACGTCTCCGTGCCGTGGCTACAGTGTGTACCGTGGCGCTTCTCACGGCGCCCTTCAGCCTCTCCCTGCGCGCGCGCGTCACACTTCGCCGCTTTGCTCCGGAGTGCTAGGAGCAGCGGCTGACGTGGGACAGCGCTTTATGCTAAGTATTATTATTACAGGCTGACCTTCTTTGGTTTTGGTTGTAGGTTCATCTCTCAGTTTTAAAAGCTGTGCCAAAAAAAAAGAAAAGAGAGTAAAAAAAAAAGCATGGGTCTATATTTAATAAATACGGTAGTCAAGGTAGCTCTTGTGCAGCTGTCGATCGAAAGAGCAGCGAACTTTGACTTAACTCTGGTTCCAACGCGTGGGCTTTCATAATATTTGTGGGTGTTTGTTTTTGCAGTTTATGATATTAAGAGTTTTGGAGGCGGCACATTTTTATTGACTGACATATGTTAGCGGGTATGCTGGTTTACGCTGGCGTTTCACAAAAATTGTGTTTACAGGCTAAATGTACTAGCGAGTGTAAAAAGGGGAAGGGGAGCGAGGTTTTAACCTAATTGAAGTGTTGAGCTATTATTCATTTTTCAACCGTTCTTTTAAATGCCCATCGTAAGTGGGACCTAGCTACTCTGGCCAGAGCCCATTATTTCTGAAAAGAAGGCTTTGTGTTCCTTTTGCGCACTATCTATTCTCATTACCAAAGGTAATAAGTAACATGCCCCGGTATCAAAGTGGAACTTTCGATCGTTATCACAGTTGAACACGTTTAGCGACGCAATCATTTTTCACTTTTCGAGTGTGGCAACAGATGGTGGCATCTGCTCCGAAAGCGTCGTTGGCTGCTCCAAACCAATATTTTGCCCGCTACAAAACCCGCTACAAAAGGTCAAATGCCGTTCCCATCACTGGCTGCACCGAGAATCGACAGCGTCTTGCGCTCTCTTGTTGGGGCCCCTTCGAGCTCGGCGGCTGCGCCTGTTGCCCCCCGGGAGGGACTTGCGAGGGATGTGTCGCCGGCAATTCCCGCCCTGCCGATTCCATTTCCTGCGTGGCGCTCCGGTCTTTCCGCTGTTTCCTCTCCGGACGCTGTTTAGTCTCGTTGAGAGAGAGAGCGAGGCTCGCCGTGGCCCAGATGGGTGCGGTCTGCACCCGCTTCTGCGGAGATCGCGCGCAGCTGACCGGGCAGACACGGAGAGCGGGCCATCAGTTTTGTGTGCGAATGATGCATGCAACTCCAGTCGTCGTCAGGTTGCACGCGCGCAGTGTTGTACGCAACGACCTTCCCGGAACTAATAATAATAATAATCTTTATATAAAAAAGTGACCTTGAGTGACGTGCTAGGCTGGGCAGAAAAAAAAAAGAAGCAAAAGGTGAAAAACCCGTACGCAGTGCGCCTGCCAGCCAACCACACAAGGAAAAACAGAAACGTAACAAAACAATACCAAAAAGGTTACCGTGTTCACTAAACACAAGCCAGCAACCGCCCGCCACACGTGCCACCACTCTGCCAGCAACTGCAGACAGCAACAGACAAGCCCATACAAACGTGCGGGACCCCGCGGCAGCCAAACATTCGCCAACCAGCCATTAACGGTCAGAGGGAGGCAGTAACTGCACTAGTTACCAGCTTCCCCCAACCACCATGAACCCCCCACCACCAGAAGATCCCACACACGCCCAGAAAAACCCGAATGCCACTACCCTCAGTCTCCAACAACGCAGCGACACATATGCCAAGCAGAGCCAATGCCAGTAAACACAGGGCAGTCGAGCTTTTGTCATGTGCTTGGAGAATTCCCCACACAGTATTCGTGAGTCCGCACGGTCCCCAGGGAGCGGCGTCTGAACCCCAAGTGGGACCGCGAGAAAGTCCCGCCGGTACCAGCGAGTGTTGATGGCAGACAGTTCCCGCGTAGAGCGGCAGAGGTTGTCCTGTCCGCTTACTGCGCCTCCCGCATGGGAGGCGAAACGTCGAATGAAATGGTTTTTTTCTGTTGTGTCAAGTCGGCGCTCTTATTTTAATCACGTATTTTCATAACAGAACCTCCCGAACCAGCGACTTTCTAAAATGGTCCATTTACAACGAAGCCATTACCTAAATATATAAGGTACTGATAAATGTAAGCGTAAGTCCGTTACTTGTAACGGATTACTTCTGGGAAGGAGGAACACCAGTGGGGCATGCTTCATTTGCTTCCCGACTACAGACTCGGACGGTGACGGTGGTCGGCTTTCAGCGGATAGTTGCCGAGCAACCCGAGACCACAACACCGAAACCTCCTATCTCCGGGCTGGGGTGTGTGTGGACAATCACGCATTTTTCGTGAACACCTTCCAGCGGTTTGGAGAGATCAAAACGAGGTTTTAACGTGCGCACCGGAAGTGACGACATTCAAGGTGTGCGCCCTTGTGGAAAAGGTGCCAAAAACATTCCTGGCTGGACCACTGCTACCTTTGATGTTCAATCGGAGTTGGCGTCATTTGAAGACCGAAGTTGAAAGTGTCATACGTGTTATGATAGACGAGCCCCGAAATTGCAGCGCGACATGCGGTATCGTCGCAGTAGCCCGGTACTTCATGAATTAATCCGTCTACGAACGTTTTCTTTTGATCCTGAATCACAAACACACTTCAGAGCCCAAATCGTTTTACCTCCAGGTAACCTACTATCGGCGATATTCAAATTCGCCGATAGTATACGTGTCTCGCTTTATTTCGTCTACGGATTATCCAACACATAGTTTACGGTGAAGGTGAAAAAAAAAAAAATTATAATAAAAAGCGCAGGCAAGTTGGTGAACTAACTCAATAATGAAAAACCTAAAACTCAATAATCAAAAACCCAAAAGAAGTGATGAGAAAGACCCGCGAGGGGTCTTTCTCATCGTGTGCCCTAAAAAAATCAGTCGAAGCGTCGACACGCAGGCGCAGAGAGCAGTCCATGGCCACCCTTGGCTGAAATCATCACCGCCATCGCGGGCCAATGCAGCAATGCGGACGTTGTCCGACCCGACAGGTTCTCGAGAACTTGAGCTGGTGACAGCGGGGGATGCTCGCTTCGAAGCCCGTCATGTGGTGGAATGCGGTCAGCCATCTTGCGTAGGCTCGGCTATAGCCACCATGGCTCGGTGAACCGCACGTGAGCGCCGTTCGTTTATGTGCGGTTTCGCCTGTTTGGCTTTCGCCTGGAGAAGTGTCGTTGTATATTTCCGGACGAGCGGGCAGTCGCAATTGCTCGGCCAGGATCGCCCAATATGCTCCACCGAAACGTTTCTTCGCTTCGGAGCTCCACCGAAACACGATTGGTGTTGGAGCAGTGCTGCTCTGTAGCGTACGAACCTTCCATCACGGCTCAGGCTCGCCCCTGATCTACAGTGGCATAAATGAGTGGGACTCCTTTCGCGTATAAATGGCAAACTAATGGTTATTTGTGTTCCTGAAGGGAGCGGAGGGAACAAGCGAGCGTTTTTCTCAAATGTATACAGTTTTCATCCTTACGAACGAATGTCGTCTCACGAAGAATTTTGGTCGGTGTTCTTACCTATTTTCGGGGTCTTCGCAATCGGCAGTTACTCTTGAAGGAGGAAAGCTGCGAGGCAATCCACCATTTTAAAAATAATATGCCTTTTGCAGAAATGTCGGTTCGAGGGTACCCTCTCTCTCCTCCTTCTGGCCGAACAGAGAGGGAAGATGGTATCAACAGATACTTTAATTCGGTATTCATTTTGGGGCCGAAGATAACCCACGATGCGGACAAAAGCCAAGTTAGGGAGAGACGTACCCAGGTCTCAGTGTTCGACAGAATACTCGATAAAAGTATTTAAGTTACTAAATACCTGCTTCATAAAGTTTTTGAAATGCTACTCAAGTTACTTTCACTGTAAAGTATCTTGAGTAGACTACAAATACCGAGAAAAGTAATTCAATTACTTCTGAAGATACTTCCGTATTGCGTAATTTGTATCGACGTCAGTGACAAACACAATTATACAGTTGCGCAAGTCTGATTTACCAGAATGGTTAATGGTTTATTAGCACGCAACATAAGCTGATTCTCGAACTCCTCGTCGGATATCCGTCCTCGTTTGCGGGAAGACATCACCGCATAATTTCGGTTTACCCTGACAAAATGCAATACAATCGCCAAATGCAATACTGAACTCATTAGGTTCTTCATCTTCATTGCAGTTAGAACGAAAAAAAAAATACAGACAAGTTGTCTGGAATGCAAACGCTTTGAAGCAATTGTACATGCAGAGGTGAAAGTAAGAATACAAATTCAAACGTACCTTGAGGTGCTTCCTGATATTGGAATTTGAAGCTTTTCCAACGGAGAGCATCTTTGTTTTGTGGAGGCATAGCTTGCATTTCACTGCCTTTCTCGGACACACATTCAAAATAAGGTTTTAGATACGGCCACGGTAGGACAGAACCCTCGTCTTCCATCATGCTCGAGTGAGTGAGAGTATTGCAGAAGGGAAAGCATAGGAAGTGCTTCGCAGCCAATGGAGTGTCGAGAAGGTGGCTTTTCTAATGTGAGAGTAGTTTTTTTATGGTGTTGCCGTGCTGATGCGGCCGCCTCGAGTCTCACGGTATTTCGTGTCAGCCAGCCGCCGGATGCGCCGCCAGAGTCCAAGGCCTGATCGGATCGACTAACGATCGTTCAAGAAAGTCTCGCATGACGCCTGTTGTCAGGCGAGAAGTCACCGTAGCCTGTCGGAGCTAGCAACGGGCTTTGGTTGCTGCAAAGAATGTTCACGTTCCCTCGTGCCACGCCGATGCCACTTCGTACCGAAAAACTCGGAAAATGGCGGCATGTCAAAAACGTATTTGAGATAATAAGTACAAGATACTCTCGATCAAAAGTATTTGCAAGATACCGAGATACTTCAAAAAAATATTTAAAATAAAGTATCTTGAGTAGCGCATTCGAAATAGGCACAAGTCTGCGGTCACAGTGGCTCAACGGTTAAACAGGATCTAGCTGACGTTTTGGGCGTCGAACGTCGCTGGAACCCAGTCACGTGTCTAAGTGGCAGCCCACATTCGTAAAAAAGGTGCGCGAAAAATGGGATTCGAGGATTCCCAGGATGAAACAATGCGCGCATTGGGAAGGAGAGGGAAGAATAGGGTGCCTTGGTCATGAAGGCACCCTAGGGAATAAGCGTCCTAGAACGGGGCAAAACGTCCCAGTAGGCACCAAAGGGACTTTGGGGGAGCCCAATCACTGCAGCCCATTGAAGCCAACAGGAGCTATAGTCGGTTAAGAGGGAAGTGGAAGTTCCTATCCGAACTCTTTCCAGTTTAGCAGAATGAACGTTGGAGAAGGAGGTCGCCTCCTCTCCAGCGTTCGCTCTGCTAATGTGGAAAGGGCTCTTAAAATGAGGGAGTGCCCGCGCTCGCTTGAGCTCGTGCTGACGTATTTTCATACCATAACCTTCCGAACCGGCGATTTCTGAAAATGGAATGGGTCTGCCTACAACGTCGATTTGATTGTGACACTGACCGAGATACGCGTTCGTGAGTATTTTACGGGCGTTTAAAAAAAAAAAAAAGAAAAGAAAGGAAAAAAAAGTATTTCGTATGTCGCCGTTTAGTCGTCCTGGAACCGCTCCCTTCAGCGGTGACGCGCGTGCCTTTTCTCTCACGACGATTACCAGCGGTATGGACCTGAGTGTTCCATGTTTACAGGTGGTCCGGGATGGCTCTGCATGCAATTTACTTCGAGGGTTGCGTTCGCTTCTGTCGTCGCGAAGCCTCACCGAAGCGTGACTCCGGCACTCGAGTCCTCCGGCGCGGCCCACACATTTCCATATTGAAATGCGCAACTTTCTTCGGCGCGGGGCCGGATTTGCGGGCTGAGCTCAATGAGATCACGGCCATTGCCCGAAAGCGCAAACTATCACAAAAGCCCCCGATCGAAAAACACGGGTCTAAACGTGTATTACCAGCCACAAAAAAAAAAAAAGAAAAAAAAAAGGATGATTGAATTTGCCATTTAAATCACTGAGATTTTCCCACTTCGATTTAAATCGGACCTTTCCAGAAACAAATGACCTGGAAAATAATTGTTATTGAGATTTGGAGTCTCTGCCATTCGGTACTTGTAAACATTTCTTTGTGGCTTAAATCCAAGTAAAAAAAAAAAAAAAAAAAAAAAAAGACCATAACAACAGTAAGTGGTCCACTTCTGAGGTGAACCCGAGTGTTGAGTTTACCTTTTCGCTTTGCCCTCTGTCACTTGAAGTGAAAAAAGAAGCGGTTATTCCGGCCGCTCAAACCATCCTTTCCGCCGGCAGATTGGATGCATCGACGAGACCACGTGGACAAGACGCCTCGGCAATGTGTTTCTTCCACCGTGGCCTCGGCTTTGCACCTTACTGCGCCTCAGTGTTGTCGTTACTTCTCTCGAGCATTTCGCGTGATTCAGGATCATTTTGAGCGACCGGCTGCGGGCGTTGACGTTTCTCGACTCCGCCGATTCATTTCAGGATGAAAGGGCGCTGCTTTGTGGGAACGTTTGTGTGGCATGGGTTATTCCATGCCACACAAACGGTATGACCGTAGAAGGTCTTCCTTGTACGGTACTATAAGAACGGTCTGTGGACATGTTCGAAGTGTATGAGCATGCTCCGAAGATATGCCTGAGGCCCGCAGATGTCTTCATGTCCTTTGGGTCATGGACTAGCAGTGGGACTGGTGACAGCAAAATAAAGTTTTCCCCGGGGGCCTTCACAGATCCAACAGAACAAGAATCAGAGACGCCGTGAGGCACGCCGCGCAAGCTGTCCTGTCAAACTAGGCTTTTTTATATGTACTACTTAAAGATTGCATTTTTTAAAAACAATCCAAAAACGCCGTAATTAAAAAAAAGAAACGTACAAAACATTATGGATATTCTTAAAAAGAACCAAAAAAATCAAGAGTTATATTTTGACACAGATGCGAACTAACATAACCACTGCGTGCGACCACTTAACCCGTCACCTGGTCGAAACCCTAGCCGCTACGTCACGGGAGAGCCCCCGCGTGGTACGGCGCTAGCGAGTTTGTGCACCGGCGCACAAACAGTCCCCGGAACACCGCTGCGACGATGACGCATGTACGAATCGACGTCATGATTGGTGCACGAGCCAGTACAGCTCCGAGCCCATTCCAAGCGGGCGATCGTGCCCCCGCTCGCGTGTACCTCACCTCTCCGGAACCCTCGGATGCTGCCAGCCCAGCAATGCGCGGAGAAAGGAGGCAGCGAGGAACACGTCATCGGGTAATGAGTCGTGGCCATTTCTCAATTACAGTCCGACTTTAAAGGTTGAAATAACTTGACGGTGACTGGAAACTTGAGACGGCAGTTTTCGGGGAAGTTGTAGCAATAGCAGCTAGAAGACAAGGCCCGCTTCTGATGTCATCGTCTCCCCCGCCCCAAGTGGCAAACACGCTGAAGCTTGACGAGACTTGCCGCCAAGCGCAACATGTTGCTGTTTCACGTTGCTAAGCAGCGCCGGCTATCCCAGCGACACCCCAGAGATTTTCTAGGCTTGGAACCTTGTGCTTTCTTCGGCTTTTTGCAAGCTCACCGTCTTGCCATCTTTAGCTTTCATTTGCATGCACGACTTATCCTTTGGGCCGACGCCTGATGTGTTAAGATCTGAAACACGGCCGCACCGGGGTACTGGCAGGTTTTAATAGGAGAGCAAGTACGCCGTCCTTGCTTTTCGCACAATTTGCTCGTCTCAACGAGCAATAATAATAGTAAAAAAAAGAGTCTTTTTATAAGACATTTTTTACTTTCCTGACGATATTTATAGCACCATTATAAGAAAATACTTTCATTTTAAAGGTATCGTCCGACAGCTGGAAGCCCGGGCTCGTAGCTTTGTCTTTGGCAGTTGCTGCTGCTGAGCGAGAGTTTGTGCAGCCGAGGTTCCTCCTTGAGCAAAGAGCTCGCACATGTAGTACTGGTATTGCCGTTCGGGTTGATTTACTCGAGAAAGGCCCTGAGAAGCAAATATTTAGATGAAGCAACACTCCGTCCGAAAGCTACACACGTTAATGTTATATGAGCAGACAGTGGCGTCACAAAGGGGGTGGGGGAAGGGGGGGGGGGTGAAGCCCCATAAGCTCTCCCCCTGGATACACTACTGCCTGCCGTACTTATTCAGTCGATGCAGGGGTGTATCCCCAAGGGTGTATCGGGAGCTGGACTCCGTTTGGGACAGGAGGGGTATAAAGACATGCAAGGAAGCGGGCAGACACGAAGCCAGGGGGGGGGGGGGGGGGGAGAGACATGGGGCCTGCCCCCCCCCCCCCCCCCGAAATCTTCCATTTTGCTGGGACCTCCTCTCCCCTCTCCCCCTCATACAGCATTTTGTCATGCCCCCCCCTTCGAAAAAAAATCCTGGCTACGTGCCTGGAGGCGGGTATAATCGACGCAACGGCCACCGTACGTTTTCGCGGCTGAACGCCTTATTCGAAGTTTTAGCAGATCGTCCCAACTCCCATAACGATTCCCGATAACCATAGGGTGCCTGCGCAAAAGGTGCCTTGCGGAGTGTCGGTATATCGTTGTCGAAACGATCTACTAAAACTCCCCCTCAACGTGTGTAGATAGGAGTTGCTCGAGCAACGCCTAAAATCAAACTTTTATTAGAAAACAGCGAGATTGTAGTATTCGTGACTCGCCGATAGGCGTGGGCGAATTGCGGTGAGGGGGCAGGTGCCCCCCGCGAGGCCATGGGGGCTATGTTCGACAAATGTTTCGTTTCTCCTAAAAAGAAACGGAAGTGACGATATCGCGTCTGATTG
Source organism: Ixodes persulcatus (assembly GCA_013358835.2). NCBI lineage: Eukaryota > Metazoa > Arthropoda > Arachnida > Ixodida > Ixodidae > Ixodes > Ixodes persulcatus. The sequence continues at coordinate 76,894 of JABSTQ010005072.1, forward strand.
GCTAGAGGCTCAAATGACGAAAGAGGGAACTTTCGTCATTTGAGCCTCTAACCAATCAGACGCGATATCGTCACTTTTGTCACTTCCGTTTCTTTTTAGGAGAAATGAAACATTTGTCAAACATAACCCCCCATGTCTCCATTTCGACAGACGGCGGCATGTGGCTGGAGCGTGAGCAGCGCAAGCGCTTTCGGGAACAGCGATCGAGTAGGCGTCGGGGTTCCTCCAAGGCGAGGCCGACCAGATTAGAATGCGAATTTGGTGTTGACGAAGAGGAGACCAATTAGACCCGTGCGTGCCCCGGCGTCCATTAAACAAGTCGGTCGTAAGGTGAAACGGAAAGCGCCCATTCCATAGACGGTTCAGCTGGCGCTACTGTCTATGCGGCTTCCGGCATGCAAATTGAATCAACCAGTCACTTTGGCGCTGCTCCTCTGCATTCGGATGGGAAAACGCGCGTGCATTGTTTCTCTTCGCTGGAAAATGACATGGATCACTTTTGTTATTTGGGTCGTAGTGATTAGTATGTACATTTATTATCAATCTGTTCCACAGTAGGTGTGAAAAAACGAGTGACGATTCTAAGCAAAATAACAATAGAATGGAATGTAGAGTGTGTTCGAGGTTCGCCAGCATTCCGGTGGCGCTTATATATCTTACTAATATGCCAGTCCTGTCACATTCACATATGTGAAAATGACCCCGTCGTGCATTCCTTTTGGGCGGTTCAAAACATTCAGAACGTACGAATAAAGTTTGTGGGCTATGAAAGATGTATCTTTTGATTATTTCTAATGACAGGCAGCTTTTATTGAGTACCTGTTCTCTGACTTCTCCCTATTTTCAGAGATTTCGAGCGTGCGGGGTGATGTTTTGAACGCAGAACGAGCACCTTCGCACACATGCACGAGCAGCGAGAATAAAGCGATACTTATTTATTGTAAATCGCACCGTATTAACTTGGCCTTCGCTTTATTTTGATCGTCTTCGTGCACAGGAGTTACTGATTCAGTGTTATTGGGTAGTTCTCGTCGTCTCTTTTGGCTTTCTAGATGGCGTTCGTTTGTCACGTAAATCCCCCATCCAGAAAAGCGCCGACGCCATGTTCGCGCTAACAGTGTCCAAGTGTTCAGCATAAAAATACGTGTGAAGCTCCTTCAGCACTGTGTTTGATATGCCATGAATTTGGAAAAAAAAAAAAAAAAACTGAAACTGATCAATATCTTCATTTACGCGATTGAGAAATGTTCCAAGCTATTTACTACGCTATAATGACTCGTAATAGTTGCTCTCATAATCGAGCACACAGAAAAAATGCACCAGGATCCAAAAACCCCGAGACTGCAGGCAGCGACACACACACTCAAAAGTTTTGAGTTAGTGTGTCGTTACCTGCAGTCTCGGGGTTTTCGAATCATGGTTAATCTACAACAGCTCGTTTGCGCCATTACATTTATTTAAAAAAAAAAATGCACCCGCTTTTCCCTGAAGCAATGCATTATCGGAAGTCAGTTTTTGACTGTTTGCTGTCTGCTCCATACAGCACGCTAGCGCCACTAACCTCATGCGTACATTACAATCAATGGCCCATGCTACCGCAGGTCCGTGAAAGAATCATGTGAAACCCGGTTTTCTGGCCATGCTTTGCACCTGACGTCATTCCGTCGGCTCTCCGCCACCACCAGAGAAGAGGGGAAGGAGGCGCGCCATGAGCGAAGTATTTGAGCGAACAGTATATCATTCGGGTGACGGTGTCTCGAGCGATGCTGGTCGCCCTCTCGGTCGACCCCTTCCGACTCCGCGTGTGACGAATCCTCGGCCAACCGTGCAAGAGGGCGCACGACTCGCCGCAGACTTCCGTGCGCGCGCACCGATTCTTTCCGCCGCATCGCGACTTCCGCCTCCCGGCAAATGTCGCAAGTGTGAAGGCCCCCCGTTCCCCTTCTTCTTTTACGCCACTGATTTCGTTTCGGTGGCCAACCCTCGCATTTTGCGAGTCATGTGGAGAACTGGCATGAATTTTTGCGCTCCGATAACTCCATCCGATAACGATAGGATAAAGGCGGCGGCGGAATGTCGGGTATCGTTATCGGAACGATCAGTTAAGACTCCCTAAAAATGCGGGTCTTTTTTTAATCTTTTTTTTTATTGGGGCCTGAATTCTTTGCAAGGCACCATGGTGTAGCCAGAAAGGGGGAGGGGGGCTTTATGGGGTTTCAGCCCCTCCCCCCCCCCCCCCCCTTCCCCTCCCCCCGAAAAAAAACAATCCTGACTACGCCACTGCAAAGCACGGCTCTGTGTGACGAACATGTCGTGTTTTTTTTTTCATCTTAAAATAAATGAGTAGAGTGAAAGGGGAAAAGGAGAGTTTTAATAGATTGTTCCGATACCTCTAGGACTGTGTGAATATTAGAATTTTCGAATACATTCGCTTCGAGATGAACCGCGATATTCGTATTCTTCGAAATGTTGATCGCGGCGGGTTAGCCCCGTTGAGCCCACTTCTCACTGAGCACCGTTGCACTGCGGGGAAGCAACACCCGTGGAGCTCGCTCCCGCGGGTGTTGCTTCTCCGCGGTGCACTTGTGCGCGGTAAGAAGCGCGCTCAACGGGGCTAACCCGCCGCGATCAACACTAAAAAAAAAAACAAAAAAAAACATACAAATAATGCAGTCGCGCGCGAGAAAAGCACATTTTCAGAGCGGGATGGTGCACGCGCGCGCCTGGTGTATTTAAAATAAAAGCAGAAACTTTGTGAATGTTTATCTACATTGCAGTAAAAATTTCAAAATTAAACTGTGGCTATTATGCAAGAGTATATGTTAGGCGGAGATGCCCTGACAGCCGGCATTCATCATTAGTGATTGTTTTTTCTTCTTCTTCAAAGTCGAGATTGAAGAAAGGATATTTGCATATAGCAAGGGGATTTATAAATCCCCTCGGTTAGGTATACACCAACTCATGTTTACAAACAAACCGGAGCGCCCCTAGCGGACACCACCGGCGCCGCGCATGCGCGGTGGACGGTGGGCAAGAAGCCCGCCGTCGCCCATAAACAAACCATTGAATTGCGTTGTTGTCGGCGTCGGTGGGAGTCCCCGTGCTCTTTTTCGCGTTGGAATTGTTGCTTCTACGTCCTCCTAACAATGTCTGACTACTTGAGCGGCTTCAGCAAAATTAACGAGGCAAAACTTTGCGTGAATAATGTGACGTGCAGCGATTCATTTCACGTGGACGCCGCAGAATGGGCGCTAAAGCCTGACTCCCACGATGAGATTTTGTTCGCTATTTTCAGTCACGACGTCGCTCGGGCTGCAAAAGCTTGAACCGCAGCTGAGATGGTGGATGTCGATACTGAAAACCGCAAGTAGAATCGGGCATTACAAGTCGGTGATATGGGCACTGGTAACAATGATCAACATTTTCTTATATCTACTGTTTACACTTATACTTACCCCAACCAACCTTCAAAAGTGTTTTGAGGCCTGCAACGTTTGGTTTACGGGCCGCTGTCGTTTGAACGAGCTGACGACAAAAAGCAGACAAGTTTGAAAGAGCAGACGACAGTTCGAACGCATGCGCAATGGAGTGCGGGCAAGAAGCGCCGCGTCCCGCGTCAACAAACCATTGGAATGTCACGTTGTCGGCGTCTGTGTGAATCTGCATACTCTTTTTCGCGTTGGAATTGTCGATTCTACGTCCTCATAGCAATGTCTTACCACTTTAATCGCCTGAGCGAAATTATCAAGGCTCGTTACGCCGCTAAAATTTGCATAAATAATTTGACGTGCGGCGATTCATTCGCATGAACGCCGCAGAATGGACGCCAAAACCATGATGAGATTCTTCTAGCTACTTTCGGTCGCGACGTCGCTCGTGCTGCAAAAGTGTAGAAGGCAGCGGCGATGATCGACGTTGACACTGAAAATCGGAAGCGGGACCAGACCAAGCGTAATAAGTCGGTGATGGCCACTGGTACAAATGATCAACATCTTGTATCTACTGTTTACACCGAGCCTACTTAAGTCTTTTGAGGCCTGCAATTACTTCTTATTGCAATCACCGGGTCAAATTTTGGTCTACGGGCCGCTTTTGTTTGAACGAGCAGACGACAAAAAGCAGACAAGTTTGAAAGAGCAGACGAAAGTTCGAACGATCAGGCGGCCGTGTGAATTTGAAGACGCACTGAACCCGTGGGTGGTCCGGACAACTTGGCGGTTTTCTCACGTTCATGTTGGAACAAAACAAATACATCTGGCGACCACGAAGTGTTGCCCGCACAAGCAATCGTAGTTCAACAGCGTCTGGTTTGCCCTTTTCACGGCTACTATCCACGTTCTCGGACGAACGGAGGGGTCAGAAACACATGAAAACTGATCTTCAAACCTTTCCAGGCTCTCTTGGTACAGCCCCCGTCGCAGCATTTTGACGAGAAGGCAGGTTTTTTGTCTGATTTCTTCCGAGAGAACACAGGAATGCATGTCTCGCACGGCGACTTCTGCCCACCACCCCAGACCGGAAGTGCGCCGGACGCGCCACCACCGCGGCGTGACGTAGGAGAGTTGAGTTTGTGTATAGCTGGGCACCTTTAGGTTTAATTTTATGTCAAATGCATTCTTTACTTCTGAGGCTGCAGTTCATAAATATAGCTAGATTAAAATTAACTTAGCTTAAAAATAGACAAGTGGAAGCTTGGGAACAACTTTCAGGAGTTTAGCTGTGTTTTCATTTAAGCATGGTGCAGAATAAAAGGCTTAGAAAAACTATTCGGTATTTAATTCAAAAATATTTGGCCCAAGCCACTAGTCGCTTCGAATTCGCTTCTAACTCAAAATCCACTATTTGCACCTCTGATAACGATACGATGCATGTGCTAAGCGCCGGCGGAGTATTGAGTATCGTAATACCCAATACTACGCCGGTGCTACGAAACCCCAAATTCGTTCTTCCCTTCAGCAAGGATCGTTTACATATCCTGGCTTGTGCTAAAGACGTCAACGAGCGCCATATCCAAAATTATTGCTAGCCTGTCAGTTGCAAACAGTTGAAAATTTTGCGTTCAAAGGATGCTGAACCGAAATTTGAATTTTGCAAGATAAGGCCACAGAAGCATAAACGGGACGCTACGAACTCCAAAACATCACTCATACATCAATAACTTAAACGGATGGCCGTATTTTTGGAAAAGACGGGCACGATCACGTGAGGACTGTGACGTCACGATCCTCCTGGAAAAGTTGAGAATGAGGGGAAGCGGCCTCGCTTCTCTCCTCCTTGCTTCTCGGTTCAGTATCCCTTTAAGTGTGGCCTGTGCAGTTGCAAGTAATTTTGGTTTTGGCCGTGCCATTTTTCAGTTGTGCATCATTTGAGGTTCAATAAAGTTTATTTTAGAAATTTCTAATTTTTTTTTATTTTGCTTGTTATATTATTCTCAAACGTCCTACTTTGTTGCGTAAAAAAATTAAAACAAAATTTGGACGAGAAATTAGCAAAAAAACATTTGACTAAGCTCGCGCTGGCTGAAAACACTGCAAGTTTATGCGAATATTGGCCATCTTCGAGAGGCTGTCACTCAACAGCTGTGCCTTCTACGTTTCTCCGATTTGATCTGCGATAGACAACATTAAAAAGCACTTTTGAATCTACCGAAGCAAGAACAAGTTTTAAGAAAAGTGGCACAAAAGCTAGTGGAGAACGCCAGCGGAAGAATGTTTACCTCGGTGTGCTAAGCCTTACCACGGGAACAGCGACTGTTCTGATGCAATTGGCACTTCATTCACGCGTGTTAGCGTTTCGGAAAAGAAGGTTGAGTTCTTCAAAAACGTTTACTGAACATGTGGCTGTGGCTCTGGGAGCTCAATGATGTGCGACATTGACACGCTGATTATACTTCTAAACAATGCGATCTGCCTCACTTGTCATCGTCCCTCCCTATCATCATCCCTCAAACTACACTTAGTGAAGAATGAGTGTCTAGACAAGGTTCTTTCTTTCTATGTTTACGTCGAAACGTGCTGCGTCAGATTGATAAGTAAGTGCAATGCAAAGCTAGGACAGTGGGAGCTCGCACGCGTTTTGCCGTCTGTTAACTTGAAAGCCATCAACTTCCGTGCTTCAGCGCAATTCTCAACCTACTCTTCACTAGCAAGATAGTTTATGCAGCTGCCACAAAAACGGTCAGCCAAAACCTCGTGAAGGCCGAAATGCTGACATGGGAGGAGCAGCGATGTAACAATGTTTGATGGTACACGGCGCAAGAGGGGCCAGAAAAGTTACAGGATAGAGGGAGGGACGTTTTTAGTGACTCTGGATGATTCCCCAACACCCTGTCTATGTTAGGTCCTAATTCCATGTAATTCCAGCTGATGTTTCAAGAGTATACATCTTTTGAAGTTTCAAATGCATTTTCCAAGTTTTGCAACTTTGGGTCCTCTTCTCAGCTGGTCCACTCAGTTGTCGGTACTTAGAGTCTTCCCTTCATAATGCATTTTTTATGTGTCGTTTTGAGGATATGTAGAGTGCAGGTATCTGTTTGGAATTGCAATTATCTAAATTATGTTTTTGCATAATTTAACTGACTTTTAAGGGCTTATAAAGTTAAGACTTTATGACCTCTTTATTTTTCTTTTCTTGATTAGAAAATTTTACAAAGTTTTTGGCTGGTTATTAACACTCTACACTTCATAAAAAGCAAAATGAGCTATTGCTCTATACATGTAAAAAATTAGTGTGCCTAAATATGTGCACAAAAAACCTTTTTTATTTAGTTGTTTCTGCCTCTGAACACAAAACTATGGAAGCTACATTAAAACTAATGATTGTTTTGAAAAGGGAAGACAAAACTTTATAAGTAGCTATTATTTTAGAGCACGTGTTGAAAAAAAAAAGTGTGTCCGAGCCACGGCTCGTTTTTTTCGTGTCGTCTAAGCATATTTTTTGGTATATTTTTTCGTCTTCTAAGCATTTGGTGGAACACTCAGGAAGTCTTTCGCTGTTGAAAATTAAAATAAATGAAGGAAGCATTTTTTGCTTCAAACCAATTTCAGTAATTTTGGTACCTGAGTTTTTTTAGCCAATGTTTTTGGTTAAAACCGAATGAGATCTAGTAGTACCGAATAACTTGTGTTGGTTGTTATTTTGGGCACATAAAGATGGCACCACTTAATGTTTAATTTTGTTCCTTTCAGATGTCAGGCAAGACTTTCTTAGGCACGCTCAAATTCATCCCCAAGTGCTTGGTCATGGAAGGTCTCGGCGCGATGTATCCACTTTGAAGCATTCTGTAAGTATCGAGTGAGACTTGCTTTCTTTTGTCCGATGTGCACACACAATTAACTGCTCCTGATTGGCAGTGCTGATGGCTTACTCTTGTGCACCGTTATGTAACCTAGGCATCAAGGTAATGATTGAGAGGGTGGGAAGCTCAAACATGTTTCCTCTTTGTGGAGTTAACTGGATCTTGTGAGAAGTGTTGACAAAAGAGCTTGGCAACACTCGCAGGTATTTCATGTGCCAAGTGTACACACCTTGCGTGTGAAATTATACATACTATCGGAACAGAATGAAATGCGAATGCCAGTGCGCATGGCCTTCGATACATGCTGTGCTACCTGCAGGCTGATAAAACAGCGGAGTGCACAGGGTACTGCGAGAGTGTGCGCTCTTTGCCCAATGTGCACACCCTCACAGCCTCCCTCTCCACTCTGCTGTTTTATCGCCTCCAGATAGTGCAGCATGTATCGAAGGCCACGCGTTCCGGCGTTTGCATTTCATTCCATTCTAATAGCACCATATAATTTCACTGCACATGCAGTGTACATACGTTCGAACCAACCAGGTACCCGTGTCCTCCCCAATTTTGTTGCGTTTGCTCCGAAATTTTAGATGTGCACGTCCTCGGTATTCGGAGGTTCTCTTTATTTTATTTCTGGTGGTGGAAAGACCTGCAACTTTGCTTTCCTCTCGTGTGGGGCTGGGTGTTCCAGAATCACAAAGATGGTTTGCGGGTGGCCTTCACCGCATTTGGCAAGCCGTACACTCTGGACTTGCGGATGACGAAGGACCTCCTGCCTTTGAGCTATTTTGAAAGCACCACGGGAACGGGAGCCACGTGGTGGAGCGCCCCATGAGAAAGGTAGGTGGCATTGCATAGCTGTGAAAAGAGCTGTGCAGGCTGTCTGACCCGAGTATTTGCCATTCTTTAGAACAACAAGCATTGCTACTATCACGGGTCGCTGGAAGGGAGGAATGACTCTTGGGTGGCTGTGAGCACCTGCGACGGATTGAGGTATGCTTGGTTGCACTCCTTCGACAAGCTGTGCTGTTTAGCAGTGCAATTGGGATTGGGCTAGTTGGTTATTCATGCTTTGATTTAACTGCGCTTAGAAAGATTGCCAATCACGACACTGAGCCGAGAAAGCCAATGCGACAAACAGCACTACACGACGAGCATTTTTTTATTTTTATTGCATTGTCTTTCTCGTCTCAGTGTCGTTATTTGTAATCCTTTGCAGTGCAGTTCAATCAATGCTGTGCTGATTTGACTTCTGTGCTGAACTTTGTCGGGTCAGTTAAAGAAATCAAAGGTGAAGCAACTACCAAAGGTCCCCGCAGGGGGCACCTGTGAAAGCAGGTGTTTGGAGAGTGGCGCCTCCACGGACCCCAGCTACGTGGGTCACCATACCCGCACGCAGGGGGCACCTGCCTTGGTAGGTGCTTGGTGAGTGGCGCCACCGCGAACCCCGAGCTATGTGGGTTTACCCACCCACGCCTGGCTGTGCGTGGCTTAACCCGTGTCCGGGGAAAAGGGGACCCTGGTGGTTGAGCTGAACCCGGGGTTTGTTTGGACCCTTCGGGGCCCCCCGGGTGAGGCAATACACCGCTTCGGCCTCTGCTTCTCGTAGACGGGTGTCCTGGCTTGGCCCGACCAGGATGATTCAGTCTAGTCGCCACTTCTACTATCCCCTCTCTACTTTTATCCTTTTCTTCTCCTCCTTTTCACTCTTCTCTTTTTTCTTCTTTCCTTTTTCAACTTCTTTGGCGGCAAGGGCTAACCTTGGGTGGCGACAGACCTCTTGTCCAGAACCACACTTGGTTATAGTTCCTGGGCAGTGCTAATAGCATAACGTCTCCAGCAAAGCCCTTTTTGTTATGGTGCGTTATCTATTCCCTTGTTGGGCTCCGTGGTGGGCGGCACACCACAGGTTCCGAACAAACTTCGCCTCTTATGGCTGCCTCCTCTTCCAAACCCAACACGGTGCGTCCCCCTAAAAGGGGTTGCTCCGTACTTACTTTTGAAAAAGCTTCTGAACCACCAAAGTTTCCCAGATTTTTTGTCCTGCAAGCCTTAGATGAAGAAAAGCCACTGGCTAAGCTCTCGCCTTTCCTTGTATCTAAATGCCTTGATGCCATCATTGGCAAAGCTTTCAAGGCAAAAAAGCTTTCTGGCAATCTTCTCGTAGAAGTAGAAACTGAAGCTCAAAGCCGAGCACTTCTAAAACAGACATGTCTAGGAGAACACCAGATAAGGGTCAGCCCACACCGGACACTGAACAGTGTCCGAGGTGTCATCTCCGAGGCTGATTTGATAGACTGCAGTGAGGATGAAATCCTGCTGGACTCCAGAAACAGGCTGTAGTAGCCGTCAAGCGGATCACCATCCGTAAAGACGGGCAGGAGCAGCCGACCAAGCATTTGATCCTGACCTTTGAGCTGCATACACTTCCTACGACCGTTAAAGCTGGTTATTTACACTGCAAAGTCCGACCTTTTATTCCGAACCCACAAAGATGTTTTCGATGTCAGCGCTTCGGACATGGCTCGCGGAACTGTCGGGGTCGTGAAACTTGTGCAAAGTGTGGCAGCACCGATCACGTTGCTGACATTTGTGAAGATAATCTCAAATGTGTCAACTGCCAAGGCAACCATGCTGCTTATGCTAGAACATGCCCACTGTGGAAACAAGAGAAAGAAATCTTAACCCTGAAAGCGCAAAAGAACATTACTTATCAGGAAGCAAAACAACAGTTTTCCTTTTTGTCAAAAGGAACGTTTGCACAGGCGGTGCGAAGGGACCAGCACCGCGAACAGAATCGAAGGCCACCCAGGTCTCGCCTGAGGTCCTGGCAGTGGCTCTTCAGTCCCCAACCTCCCAGCAGCGGCAGCAGCTTCCTCCGGTTTCTGGAGGGAGCGCACCAGCTGCCCCTCGACCACGGGACAGGCAGGGAGCCCCTCTGTCTGCCCCCACTCCGAGGTCCCCCCCCAGGGAGAAGGAGCGAGAGTCTCGCCCCAACTCACGGGAGAGGGCCTTGTCCAAGGAGCGGCATCGCGCCGCTCCTTCAGCAGCTGAGGGGCAGGGACGGATGGAGTTGGGCGATGCTCAGCCCAGCACCTCCACAGCTGCCCTTTTGAGTGAGGGCGGTCGTGGCCGGGGAGTTCGGCCCCGTGCCCCGACATTGCCCAGATCTACACAACAAGCCTCGTCTCAAGAGGTGGAGGCGAGAGACGAGGCCACCGATCCTTCCGCTCTTTGGTCCGACCAGGACGACATGGAGTGGGAGACAGCCAAATCTAAGAAAAAAACAAAGAAGCCAGTAATTCCACCAAAGTAATTTTTTGTGGCAACTACATTCCTGAATTGGATTAATTGACTGTGTTCCGTATAGCTTCATCTACTTCTGATTTTAATGCCTCCACTTCTCCTTCAATGGAACTGTCGAGGTCTTCTTGCAAACTATGACGATATTACTGATTTACTAGAGGAGCACAGTCCCCTTGCCCTCTGTTTGCAAGAGACTCACCTAAAAGAGAGTCACACAAACGTCCTCAAGCATTTCCAAGTGTTTCGGAAAGATCGGCAGCATTCAAGCCATCCATCTGGAGGTTCTGCTGTCGTTTTGCAACGCTCTGTACCATGTTTGAAAGTACCCTTAAACACAGAACTAGAGGCAGTTGCTACCCGTATACTGACTAACCGATTGATTACGGTTTGCTCAGTATACATACCTCCAAACTACCAGCTTAAGTATGAGGAACTTGAATTACTTTGTGATCAGCTTCCTTCCCCTTTTGTGCTTGTGGGTGATTTTAATGCTCATAATCCTCTCTGGGGAAGTGGGCGAAAAGATACACGAGGAGCACTTATCGAGCGTTTTTTACTGTCATCAGGATTATGTTTGCTCAACTCGAAAGAACCTACATATTTTTCATCAGGAACACGTACATTCACATCAATTGATCTTTCAATTGTGCATCCCACATTATTTCCTTTTCTAACATGGAAAGTCATTCCTAATCCATATGGCAGTGATCATTTCCCCATTATTTTAGACTTTTACAATCACCCTGTCTCACTTCCAACTCGGACACCTAGGTGGAAGTTTGACAAAGCCGATTGGACTCTTTTTAAGCAATCCTCTGTTTTAGCTATTACATCTCTCCATCAACTATCTATTGAAGAGGCAGTAGACCATATCACGAAGCATATATTGGAAGCTGCTATGCTTGCAATTCCCATGACATCAACTCACCTTCCCAAACGACCAAAGCCATGGTGGAATGAAGATTGCCGAGAGGCTAAAAAGAAACAAAACAAAGCATGGGGCATTTTCAGACGGTACCCCTACACCGAGCAACCTTATCGCATTCAAGAAAATGAAGGCTTCCGCGCGATTGGTTCGCAGGCGTTCTAAAAAACATTGTTGGGAGAAGTATTCGTCATCTATAAATAGTCAGGCAACACCAAAGGAGGTATGGGATCGAGTCCACAAAATAAACGGCTCTTACCATGCTTTTCCATTCCTCTCTTGACGAAAAATGGAATATGCCCTGAAAGCCTCGAAGAACAGGCAGACATTCTTGGCGAACATTTCGAGTTTGTCTCCAGCTCAAGGAACTACACGCATACTTTCCTTCGACACAAAGCACAGGTAGAAAAAAGGTCTGTCAATAGTTTGAGTGGCTATCATGACCCATATAATGCTCCACTCACATCGCATGAACTTGAAATGGTTCTTCATTCCCCTAAGCAGACTGCACCTGGCCCAGATGGAATTCATTATATGATGCTTCAACATCTTCACCCTTCAACTGTTCAACTCATTTTATGTCTTTTTAATAGAATTTGGTCTGAAGGCCACTTTCCGACTTCTTGGAAGGTGGCTTTTGTAGTACCCTTGCTTAAACCGGGAAAGGATCCTTCTAGTGCCTCTAGTTATAGGCCTATTGCATTGACTAGCTGTCTATCAAAAACTCTGGAACGAATAATTAACAGAAGGCTTATGCATTATCTTGAAGCTCACAAAATTCTAGACAGGTATCAATGCGGCTTTCGGTCGGCACGATCCACAGTGGACCACCTGGTTCGCTTCGAGACAGCCGTGAGAGAGGCATTTGTGAACAAGCAGCACTGCCTTTCTGTGTTTTTTGATCTGGAGAAGGCTTATGATACCACCTGGCGAATTGGAATCCTGCAAGATCTGGTCAACATTGGTATTTGCGGGAACATGTTTGGCGTCATTAGAAGTTATTTAGAGTGCCGCTCATTTCGTGTGAAACTTGGAACAACTTTCTCTCGAGATTTTTACAGGAAAATGGTGTTCCCCAGGGTGGTGTACTTAGTGTCACTCTTTCATCATAAAAATAAATTCCATTGGCTCGAGTTATACCTCCTTCAGTTCAATACTCTATCTATGTTGATGACATCCAAGTTTCAGTATCATCATGTAACCGCTCTATATGTGAAAGGAGAGTTCAACTGGCAATCAACAAATTGACGAACTGGGCTGATACCAACGGGTTCAGGTTTTCCACAGAAAAAACAGTGTGTGTATGCTTTTCTCGCCGGCGAGGAATTTTTCAAGATCCTTCATTAACCATTTATGGGCTGCCTATAGCTGTGAAGAGTGAACATAAGTTTTTAGGTCTTCTGTTCGATTCAAAATTATCTTTTGTTTCTCACATTAAGCAGTTGAAGTTGAAATGTGCAAAGTCACTTAATATTCTAAAAGTATTGTCTCATCAATCTTGGGGTTCTGATAGACTGTGCCTCTTACGCATTTATCGTTCAGTAGTCCGCTCCCGTCTGGATTATGGTAGCTTTGTGTATGGCTCAGCTAAAGCATCAGTATTGAAGATGTTAGACCCTATTCATAATCAGGGGCTACGGCTGTCTGTCGGAGCTTTCCGCACTTCCCCGGTTCCCAGCCTTTATGCGGAGGCCAATGAGGTTTCTCTTGAGAAAAGACGCTTTGCTCTAGGATTTATGTATTCACTCCGAGTAAGGTCTGTTCCTCTCCATCCTGCTCATGACCCTGTTGTAAAATTAGGTTTCAAAGGACTTTCCAAAATAAGCCAAGTTTGTTCTCCTTTTGCCTTGAGAAATACTGCGGCAGCAGAACTCTTTGGTCTGGAGCCGAAACCCTGCGTGACACAGCACAGAAACACTGTAGCCCCTTGGGATTACTCCCTCATCTATTGTGACTTTACACTGACAAAACATTGCAAGAAAGACACTCCGGATGAAGTGCTAAGGCAAGATTTTTTCGAACTACAGAGCCACTATCAGCACCACACAAGTCTTTATACAGATGGTACTAAAACTCAAGCCTTTGTAGCTGTGCAATGATTGGACCATCTGTTTGCAAGATAAAAAGACTGAACCCCTTTGCCACAATTTTAACGGCAGAGTTGCATGGTCTACTTCTTGCTGTTGAATATATCATTGAGAAGAAGCTTCGTCACTCCGTAGTATATACAGATTCTTTAAGCTCATTAAAGGCCCTTGTCTCACTGAATATCTCCAGAAACCCCTTGGTTGCACACCTGCAGAGTAAAATAATCTTGCAATCAAAAACAAATTGTGATGTTATGTTTCTGTCTGGGTGCCAAGTCACGTTGGCAT
>JABSTQ010005073.1:0-37832 GCA_013358835.2 Ixodes persulcatus
GTTCCTCCCTTTGCTGGTTTATTTAGGGAGGACTATACTGACCCTTTTTTCTAAGAGTGTGCGCATGCTCAGTAGCCGCGTCTACCTCCGCTACGAGATCCGGAGCTAAAGAAGCGATCTACGAAAGCTCCCTTTTGACTCGGGCGTCTCGCCTGTTATTCACAAGAGAAGGAAACTTGGTTCTAACGTTACAATATATAGCCAATGCAGAATGCAGGTGTCCCAGCTTACCGTGATGTGTTTCCGTAGATTAGAGTTTGTTGATCTTGCTGATGACAGTGTGTGTGTTGTTGATGTTTTTTTTTTTTTGGCAAGCAAAGTGTGTAATAAAGCTTTAGGTTTACGTCTCCTTAATGCCCTGAATTTTGAACATCTCATTAAGAGATGGCCGTGGAGACGACTGACACTCCATTACCGAAAACTCGACCAGTCAGAGAAAAAGTGGCGGTTACGGGTTATCGATCGTTTATCGGTTCTCACTTTCATACCAATATACGTGGAGGCCAGGGGAGGGAGGGCATAAAGAGCGAGAGAAGCGGTGGCCATCGGTCTCGCAAAACAATAGAGCATCACTCCCCTTTTACGCGTTCTCTCTCTCTCTCTCTCTCTCTGTCAGCACCCCTTAGACGGCCTAACACCCCCCCCCCCTCTTTATGTTGACAGTTGACTGTAAAGTGAGAAGTGGACTCGACCACCATATGCCCAGACAAGTAAGCCAAAAGAAGTATCGTCAGTACCCTCGAAGACGATGATCTTAGCCTCGCGCCGGGCGCTTTTCAGCAGTGCCTCAAGAGCATGCTAGAATGCGGTAGCGCACATCAAAGACAAAGAAAGTTCGACCCCCTCGCACGAGGCTACATCGTCTGTTACGCGAGTTGTGAACCCGCCAATCGAGTGGGTACGGACCCGCTTTTAATGTCTGTGCAGGTGGCGGGAGACGTCGAAGAAGTTGGAAAGGGTGAAATGGTGTAAAAGACGAAAGCAAATAAACACGAAGAGCTTTCTCCTGCCCGGGAGAAGAAGAAAAACACGATGGAAGGCGACCGAGAGCCTACTCGGCGTTGTCTTACTTGATCTTTGTCATTCGTATATTTGTACATGCCTTGCCCGTTTTTCTAGTGGTTCTAAAGACCGGTCATACAAAAACTCGTGTTTTCTTTTCGGCTATTCTCCCCTTCCTGATGTTTTCTATTTTGTTGAACTTGCTCTCTTTATGCTGCTGAACGTTCTGCTCGTATTGCTCCAGCACTGTATTATGCTCATAGTTTTAAGAAAGTAACGAGTAATTCAAGTAATTTGTTACCAATATTTTGTAACGAAATTACATTACAAATGACTTCGGCAAAAAAGTAACGTGTCAATTACAAAATTACTTAAAAAAGCAACATATTACAAGTGATCCGTTACTTGTAACGGATTACTTCCCAAGTCTGCCTGCAAGAGTCGCCTGAAAGAGGAAAGGCAAAAAAAAAGGGGGGGGGGAAGGCTCATTCTTTAGGGCAATAAATAGGACCTGAATTACTTTAGATAGATCTATCCGAGTCAAAAGCAGTTCAACTTTACGTATGGTAGCAATAGTACAAGACTACCAAACCGCAACATCTTTCAATTTAAAACGCGTTCCTTTTCTCCTCTTGGGGAAGTGCTCGTGTGGGCGGAAGTGGGGAGGAAAAAAAGGGGGGGGGGATGTTAGGTTTACTAGGGAGCCGCGAATGGCACTTTAAACTTTGACACGCTAAGAGCCGCATGCGGCTCACGGAGCGCAGCTTGGCAACCCCTGCCATAAATGGTACACAAAGAGTAGCTGGATTATGTCAGTGCCGTCGTACTGCTGTTCCTTTCAGCACTTTGAAAATAAAACCCTCCTGGACTGCTAATCCAGCAAAAAAACCACACAAACACACACACACACGCACACACAGACATACACACATTCACTCACACTCACTCACTCACTCACTCACACTCATTCACACTCACTCACTCACACTCACTCACACTCACTCACTCACGCTCACTCACGCTCACTCACACTCACTCACTCACTCACCAACTCACTCACTCACCCACACATTCACTCACTAACTCAAACACTCACTCAAACACTCACTCACATACTCGAACACTCACTTACTCACTGAAACAGTAGTTTATGAAGGTCACGCTTTGGGAGTCTATTTCCTATATGTCACCCCCTGGTTAAGGGGTGACAAGAGGAAAATAAATTCCAACTACCATTTAATACGCAAGTCATTTCCGCAAACTCATAGGCAAGCTGGCGCCTCTTGCTGAGTCCATTTCCACTGTGTTGAATAACCTCGCATGACGAAAAACAGAAATCGATCACTTGTGGCTCATTGCAGAATAATGCGAGTACCGAATAATTGTAATCGAATCAAATATAGATTTGAATCAAGGAATCAAGCCGGAATTGAATACTAAATTTATTTTACATGAGGTCAAATGGTTGCTCATTTTTGTGCGAAAATAGCAGCGGCTGTGCATGATCTGGGGTCAACTCTTCTTTCTGGCCATAACCATGTTGCTGGCCGTGAAAGAACTGCTTACAGCGATGTTTATAGGCGTGTTTCAGCGAAAGCTTTAAAAAATTCTTAACAATAGAATCGTTGAAAAAGAAAAATATTTTTGAAACAAACATTTAGCTCAATGGACATCAGGAATTGCAAAAAAAAAAGAAAATAAATTTGCTATCATTTATAATAAAAGGTGCTAATTAACTTTCTAACTCGAGATGTTTAGGTTCATATGGCAATTAGAATTTTGTAGGCTACCACTATGGTAGGCTAAAGCAATTTATGGAAAGTAAAAAGAAGCAACAGTGGTGATATTCGCCGACGAACTTTGAGCTCTATATGGATATGATTCCCGAAATTTGATATCACTTCACGCAACTGTCTTATCACACCCATATTAGCGCAAAGTTTGGCGGCGGATATCTCCAAGCCGGGTGCTTCTTTTTTACTTTCCATAAATTTCTCTAGCCCTCCATGGTGGTACCCTTCAAAATTCTAATTAACACATAGACTGAAAAGTCACTAATTAAAAAGTTAATTAGCAAATTTTAGTGAATTAAATAGCAAGTTTTTTTTAACGCTTGGCTTGTTTTGCGACTTAAAGTCGGTTTTCAAAAATAGGTCGTTTTTTGTTGTTTTTTCCAACAATCCTATTATTAGCAGTTTGTTAAAGCTTTCGCAGAAACACCTGAGGCCGGATTCTCAAAACTATCTTACGACAAAAAAGTTCGTAAATATAACTTACGCAAAAGTTACGAACTTTTCGGTATTCCCGAAGCAAAATGTTCTCAGTTTTTGCGTAAGTTAAGACAAAATCCTACGACAGGGGTCCAAATGCACTTACGAACTTTTTCGCAACCATTCGACCAAAATGGCTGCCTACATCGCGCTCGTGATTGAGGAGCAAAACGACGCAAGAAGAAGTTTGCGGCAGCAGCGCGTCTTTCGGACCCGTCGGACACTAGATACAATAGCCGATCACCACCTTGAGCGATACTACCGGCTGCCGAGGCCCGCTGTGCAGCGGCTCTGCGATGCCCTAGCGCCAGCGCTTCGCCGACCGACAGCTCGGTCGCATTCGCTGCCCGTAGACGCCCAAGTCCTGCTGGCGCTGCGTTTCTACGCGAGCGGCAGTTTCCAGTCTGTCGTGGGCGATGTTGCGAACATGAGCCAGACCAGTGCCTCGAGGATTATCAATACGGTGAGCGGTGCCCTGTGCGAACTCGCAAAATCCAGAATCAAGTTTCCACTGACGTCGCGGGCCGCACTGCTCACTGCACGCGGTAAGTGTTTTGCTGATGTCGTGTACCCTCTGCTTAGCGACATTAACGCGCACCAAGAAGCACTCTAGCCCATTTTCTTTGCCTGACCCTCGTATTTGATTCGGGGGCAGAAACACTGCCATCGAAGACCGCTTTCCGTGCGCGACGCTAATTTGTGAGTTACCAGGGGGAGCCGATCACGAACTAGAATAACGTACGGAATGCGAGTGCGTAGGCAGCTCGCTGCGACGTTTTGTGAGTAATAGATTGCATATTGAATGTCCGCGCAGGAGTAGGCTGAACGATGGCCAGCATAAAAAAAAAGGAAAGTAAAATTGCATGTGGCACCCTCACTTCTCTTCCTTGTTCAGCTAATTGCGTTTAAACTATTATTATATTGCTTCATTCAAGGCATGACTGACTTATAAGGTCCCCCCTCGTTCGGGCAAAGTGTTTGCATCACTTGTTTCAATGCTGCAAACCGTGTTCTGAATGCACATCGCATGACAGAATGTTGCACATTTGGTTGATGTATCCTCCAGGTTTCCTGGAGATCAATGGGTTCCCCAAGGTGCTGGGGTGCATAGACGGCACCCACATCGCCCTGAAGATTGCTAAACAAGACCAGCACATCTACAGGAACCGGAAAGGATATGACTCTATTAATGTGCAGGCCATCTGCAATGCTTCGAACGAAATAACGCAGCTGACGGTGAAAATGCCTGGCAGCACGCATGACAGTTTCATCTGGCGGAACTGCGACCTTGCCTGCAAGTTTGAGGCAGGGGACATGCCTGAAGGGTGGTTGCTTGGTATATACTTTTGTTTTTACTTGGGTTGTACAGTGGACATCCATATGAGCTGGCTCGACGAAAAGCCGACCGGAGCCGTAAAAATTCCGCATCGGCTCCCCTGATAGAGGCTGGAACAAATGGCGAAGTTTCATGCAAGGGGGGGGGGGGGGGGGGTGTTATACTTTGTCTCATCCTGCGATGGACTAAGGGCCAAAGCCACAGGCCGCCAGGTCCAATCACGTTCCACGCTACACTATGACATGCATAGCATTGATTAGGAGTGGACGAATAATGCTCCGAACCCAAAAATGCTGCATCATTTCTATAGCTTCGTCACTGCAAACAGCCTCTTTTTTGCAGGGTAAAATTGTTGAGTCACTCAGTGCTATTTCGATTCCAACCACTGTCCGCCCATCCCCATCAGTGATTTGAGACGCGGGCACTGATACGCGCATCAAAGCGCAAGACGCGATTTCTAAGTGGCTCATGATTGGATCTGGCGGTCCGTAGCTTTTGCCTTTAGTCCATCGTAGGGTGAGACGAAGTATAGTAGTGATAAGCCGTGCATCGTTGGTGACTAGGGTGACCACCCGTCCCGCGACTCGCTGGACTGTCTTGCATTGAGGGCTCGTGTCCCGCGTCCCGCAGGAAATACCGAAATTTTCAGATTGTCCCGCATTTCACATTGTCGTAACGTTCACTATGCAAATTATGGCATTATCACATCATACTGTGTCATGCTTAACAGTTGTAAAAAGCTTCTTTTTCTTTTTTTGTGAAGACGGTTACACAAGGCAAAAAGCCTGCAACCCCCAGAGGTTTAAAAAACAACAATATACGGTTCTAATTTTGTGGAGGAGCATGTTAGTATAAGAGTAAGAATCGAAAGGAAACAATAAGCCAAAAAAAAAATTACGGTTTCTTAGTTCTCTTTAATGCATTGGGGTCTGCTGCAGTAGATTTTTATGTTTTTAACTTAGACACCTTTAATAAAATATTAACTATTACAATTGCCGCAACACAATTTTACAGTTGTAGAATATGCTTTCGGACAGCACAGGATCTAGGGGTGTGTGTGTTGATGAATTTTCTTTAATACTTTTTTCTTCAGTCGTGAAAATAACGTCCTGCTATTCTTAACCCCCCCCCCCCCCCCGTCATGCATTTGGACAGCAGGAAGGTGGTCACCCTAGTGGTGACTTTCGTAGATTCACCCTACCCCTTGCATAAAATTGCGGCAGTACATGCCAGCCTCGCTTCCGACAGCTTATTGCATCAGGGGCGGCCCATATGGGATTTTGACCGCTCCGGCCGGCGTTTCGTCGAGCCGGCTCATATTGATCCCACTGTACCTGCGGCAGATGATGATGTTAAGCACAAGCGACCACCACATGCTGGTGATTGAGTTGACAGTCATATGCATTGAAAATTATGGTAAACTGCGCTGCATTCGGTAGTAGAAATCCCTCAAGGAACAAAGAGACGGCGGTTTCTAACATATGCCGCTAATCGTTTCATCGGCATACTTGTAACAGAGCAGCTGTCGAGAAAGAAAATGTATAGGTGGTAGAGAAAGCTCAAAAGGACAACGAATATTGATTATACAGTCTCAGTTATTTAGTGTGGACGCATTTTATTTGCAGTGTGTGACAGCACATTTGTAATGTGTTTATTTTCATTCGAGCCTTTGCATCGGCTTTGCACGTTCATGACATGGTTGCCCTTTGCCTTTCGTTTCATTGTGCCAATAATTTAACAGCTTGGCAACAGTCAGCAAATCAGACATGATAGCCCTACATCGCTTACCAGCACTTTGTGAAATCTTAAAAATTTGACTACTGGGAAGAACTTTCAATCGCCGCTTCTAGAGGCGCTCGTGAAATAATCGTGGGATTCCAGCGATTTGTGCACCTTGAACTGCGTTATGAAGCTTGTTTCGCCGACACGACCATTTGGTTGCGAGCCCGGCACTGCTACCGACTAGGCCACGCAAGCCCGCTTGCACGCCTTGGGAACGAGCGGGGGTTTATATGCTATAGCCTCCGAGATTCTGCGGGAGTCTCGGAGGCCGCAGTAAACATAGGGCACAAAAAAAAAAAAACACTGTCACGTGCCACTCTGAAATTTGGATTTCAGAAAACAATGCAGGGAGCGGTAGGCGGGATGCTACAATCTATACAACACCACTCGCAAGGCAATATCTCGAATGGACGGCCGTATTTTTGAAAAAGAAGTAGAGATTGAACGAGGCCGACGAGGCGTGCGACGTGAACATATCTCGTTTCCTCCTCTCTTTGCTTCGCCCCCCTCAAGGCACCACCGAGGCAGAGAAGACGTGAGGCCATTTACTCTCCTTCTCGACTAAACAAGACGTCGACATACCTATCAAATGCGCATGACATGGTTGTTGAAAAAGAAAATATTGGTGGGATTTGTGCCAATGTAGGTATGACGTGGAAAGGGCGAGTTAGTTATATTTAGGTTCAACATTGTGATGAGTGCATTACTTATGCACATTCTGACATTAAATCTTGGGTTATTTGCAACATTGTAGGAGATGCAGGTTACCCCCTCCAGCCATGGCTCATGACGCCCTCCGTAAGCCGCGGAAGCAGGAGGAAGAGAACTACAACGAGTGCCTCACGAAGACCAGACAGGTCATCGAGAGGACTTTCGGAATCCTCAAGTCCCGCTTCAGATGCCTGGACAGGTCCGGAGGGGTCCTCCAGTACACGCCTGGCGTGTGCAGCCGCATAATTGTGGCCTGTGCAGTCCTGCACAATTACTGCATCCGCCACCATGTTTCCCTTGCTGAACCACCCGGTAAGGCTTTGTGCGTTGGAGCACTGGGAATACCACATTAACGAGTTTAGCGACAGCATTGTTCGGTGTGACCCCGGGCTCTTCATTCTCCTCTGCTCGTCACAAGGGGGTAAAGGGGAAACTATTTCTGGTCGCCTGCAAGCTCAGCAGTAATCTTTTTTACAAGCTCTCTGCTTACTCTAATTTTTTATTTTGTAGGTACCAATTCACACACTATTATATAAGCTCTGTCACCGCTTGCAAATACAGGTGTTAAATTTGTTGGAGGAAGGTCACACAAACAGTCCGCTCGATCAAAGGCGCAGTCAACTTTGGCATTCATGAAGCTGTACCTTGAGTCACTATATGGTTTCAAATAACACCAAAACCTCGAAGCTTCATTTCAGTACCGCGTTGTGGCGCAGCAGTCATATTAACAGATGTGTCAATATGTTGCTGCCCTGCGTGGTCGAAGCGAAGTGCGTACCATGTAGTGTCCGCTCTCACTCGATACTTTCACCGTGCTCTTCCGGCCTGCGGTGGCAATGGTTTGTTTTTATTGACCTTCTTAACTTCATTCGAAGCGTTTGCATGACTTGCGCACCGCTGGTTCACTTCGGGACTCATTGAAGCAGAGGCGGACGTTGTGCCTTTTAAGCCTAGCGTCTCATTCGCAGCACCAGCTCGCCTGGTGCGCTCAAACGAGCCAGCAGGGTTTGGCAGGCTAGATCAGGCTACTTCAAAAATAAGGCACTATAGTCCGTTGCAACCTAAGAACGAAGGGCGAGGGTAAGACGGGCTGGGGAGGAGGAAGCAGACGGAACGCTGGAGAAGAGAGGGGGAAACCTCCTCCTCTTTTTGGCGTTCCGTCTGCTTCCTCCTCCCCTGCCCGTCTTACCCTCGCCCTTCGTTCTTAGGTTGCAAGTTGTAACGGACTATAGAGAAAATCAACACACCTTGCGCCTGTTCTCAACTCATCGTAAGCGTCACTCACCTGCTGGCTATAGACCAACTCATGTTTACAAACAAACCGGAGCGTCCCTAGCGGACGCCACCGGCGCCGCGCATGCGCGATGGAGTGTGGGCAAGAAGCTCGCCGTCGCCCATAAGCAAATTATTGAAATATGATGTTGCCGCCATCGGTGTCAGTCCCCATGCTTTTTTTTCGAGTTAGAATTGCTAATTCTACGTCTTCCTGGCAATGTCTGACTACTTTAGCGGCCTCAGCGAAATTAATGAGGCTCGTGACACCACAAAACTTTGCATGAATAATGTGACATGCGGCGACTCATTCCGCGTGGACACCACAAAATGGATGCTAAAGCCTGATTCGCACGATGAGATTCTGCTCGCTATTTTCAGTCGTGACATCGCTCGGGCTGCAATATGGTGAACCGTAGCTGAGATGGTCGACGTCGATAATAAAAATCGCAAGCAGAATCGGACCAAGTGAATCAGGCATAACAAGTCGGTGATGGCCACGGGTGACAATGATCAACATCTCCTTGTATCTACTGTTTACACCGAGTCTACTTACACCAACCAACCTTCAAACTTAAAGGTCTTTTGACTTACTTACTTCTAATCGGAATTACCGGGTCAACGTTCCGTCTACGGGACGCTGTCCTTTGAACAAGCATACGACAACAGGCAGAAACGTTTGAAAGAGCAGACGACAGTTCGAACGATGAGGCTGCTGTTTGAACGTGACGACGCACTGAACATAGTCCGCAGGTGGTCCGTACAACTCAGTGGTTTTCCCTCCTTCATATTGGAACAAAAGAAATAAATCTGACGACGCCAAGTATCCGCTAAATCAACCCAAAGTGCTTCCTGCACAAGTAATCGTGGTCTGATGGCGTCTGGTTTTCCTTTTTCACGGCACCTATCCACGTTCTCGGACGAACCGAGCAGGCAGAAACACACATGAAAACTGACCTTAACTTTGCCCGACTCCTTTGGTACAGCCCCAGCCACAGTGTTTTGACGAAAAGGAGGGTTTTCGTATCGTTTCTTCCGAATGAGCATAGGAATGCATGTCCCACATGGTGATTTCTGGTGACTTCTGCCCACAGCTCCAGACAGGAAGTGCACCCAATGCGCCACCACCGAGCCGTGACGTAACCATAGAGTTATTATAATATACGCTAGAGGTTCAACTGGCGCTAGTGTGCTGTTGCAAATTGAAGCAGACAGCAAGCAGTCGGAAATCGACTTCCGGTAATGCATTGCTATGGAAAAAAGCGAGTGCATTTCCTCTCTGCACTCGATTATAAGAGCAAATATCACGAATAATTCGTACGTACTACGCACTTTGGAACATTTCCCAGTCACGCAGACGAAATAATTGGTCAGTTACGGTGTTTTTATTTTAAAATATTGACATGAAAAACGGTGCTAAAACCGCTTCGTACATGCATTTTGTGCACTGTCGGACACTGTTAGCGCGAACACGGCGTCGAAGCTTTCCAGCATGGGTGATATACGTGCCAAACGAACGAAGGACGTGTGGAAAACCAAGAGAGACGACATGAATTACGAAGTAACACTGGTTAAGTAACTCCTTATGCTTGCAGACGATCAAAATAAATTGAAAGTCACGTAATATAGTCCGATTTGCAATAAATAAGTACTGCTTTATTCTTTCTGCTCATGAATATGTGCGAAGATGCTTAATTGTTCTGGGTTCAAATCTTTGCAAATAGGGAGAAGTCATGGGAACAGGTGCCCGATAAAAACTGCCCGACAAAGGAAATAATAAGAAAACACACTTTTAGTAGTTCACGTACTTTATCCTTTACGTTTCGAACGTTTTTTTAACCACTCGTAAAGATGCACGACGGGGTCATTTTCATATAGTGACAGAACGGGCATATTAGCAATATATAAGCACCAGCGGAATGCTGGCGAACTTTGAACACACTCTACATTCCTTTCGATCGTTATTTTGCTTAGAACCGTCGCTCGTTTCTATATACCTGCCATGGAACAGAGCTTTGGGCCTGAAATATAGCGAAGTTTAACATCGTTCAGTGGTAAAGAAAAAATGCTGTAACTCAAGCAATTACACTTCCACAATATTAATAAAGGTACATACTATCCGGTACAACCGAAATAACAAAAGTTATTCATGTTATTTTCCAACGAAGAGACAAAATTCACGCGCTTTTTCCCATAGGAATACACAGGAAGACTGGAAAAGTAGACTGCATGCTGTCTGCTTCAATTTGCAACCGGAAGTCCCGTATACACTAGTGCCAGCTGAGCCTCTAGCGTGTATTGTAATAACTCTATGGACGTAACAGAGCCGAGTTTGTGTATAAGGCTGGTACCTCCTGCACATATTGCAGAAGTGATTTGATCTAATGTCGAGGGTTTATTATCACGAAGGGCCCTGCACCCGCGGTTGGCCACTGCTTCCACGGTGGGTGGTAATGCCTTTCATACGTTATTTATGGTACACACACGAGATCCAAAATTCCCTTTCCATACTGTTATTTTAGTTTATGAACTTTCTATGAGCCTCTATCTGGATTTGTGACACTCGCAATTTATAAACGAGTGCTTCCAGCACCTTAATTCAGCTATTGCAGTGTTATAAGTTTAAATTGTGCTTGCAGGCCTTCGAGGTGTTCATTTTCTGTTGTGCTAAATGTGGCGCCCTGAACAGTTTTAGAATCTGATGACGAGGAAGAGGAAGAAGACGACAGGCCAACCACTGCCCGAGACACGGCCACCGGCACCGCCGTCAGGAATGAGCTTGTGAACAGCGTTTTCAAGTGAAGCTTCAGGAAAACGAGAGCCTTCAGTGCATTAAAAAAACAGTGTATTGTTATTGTACCTAATTGAGGTTTTATTGATACCTGGGGACAATTTTGCCAATTTCAAATCGAACATTCAGCTTGTATGCTTTGAGTGCCACCATCAGCTCCTGCAGGCCCACAATCCTGTCGAGGCGTTCAACAATAGCTTCCTGAGTCTTGATTATCTCATGGCTAGGGGCGTCCTTGCTACCTGCACATCAGAGAAAAATAATTTCTTTGTGATTGAAAGCTTAAAATCCTTGCACCACTTCCACGGTACTGTTGTGATACTTGCATGAAAAAATAATGTCCAGGTGGAGCTGTAGGAAGCATGCATGAATGAGCAAAACAAGTAGTTAATGAGATAATTGGGGGATCAGTGGCCGAGTGTTCTAGTGCATTGCAGCTCGGAGGCTGTAGATCACATGGCAGATTGCCTTGGCATGGAATTCACTGGATCTCTCTTCTTGCACATGTTTTCTGCTGCATATTCAATCTAGTGTGTTTTTTGTATTCAGAGTTATAATTGTATTGCTGCATGCTGCAATCCAAATCTAGCAGAACTATACTCACGTTTGTGGTTAGACCTGCGGCCACCTGAAGTGCACGGCAGGGCCTCGCTTTCCTGGAGCACACTTCCGCTTGCACCGTGGACATCTGAATAGAAATAACGATAGAGCTGAGGACTAGGAAAATCTGCCGTTGGGGTATGTGGTCAGTGAAACAAGATCGAAATCTGTTGAGCAAGCATGATTATTCAACAAAATCTGAAGTCGCGCACCTGCATCACCGTGCGGGTGTTCCGGAATATTATCAGCCTGGCTGGAAGGCAAAAAATTTGTTCTTATTGGGTAATGAAACAAGTATATTCACTATGTGCAATGTTATGATTGATAAGGCAGCAAACCTTGTATGTCCTGGCCTCACTGAACTAGGCCTGCTTGGTTCTGCGGTAGTATCTTGAACAGAAATTAAGAAACATGTTGTACTGACCCAGAAAACTGAATCTTCGGTAAAAGTATAGTACATTAGATGATGGTACATTGTTGCGCTTGTCCTGGTTTCTTCAATTTACCTGCAGTGAGGTTTCTCAGTGTAATCGTTCACCAGCTTGCCTGTGCCTGAACTGTTATCACCGTTATGCCCTGTTTATCCAAATAATTTAGTCCCTCGTCGAGATCATTTGGATATAGAGCTATTTGATTAGTCAAGCTAGACTGAACTTTCTAGGCCGTGCTCCCAAACCAGGGGTTTGGTTTACAGGATGCCAAGGTGCAACATGACTAGTGAAATGAACCGGACCAGTATCTATCATGAACTCACCAAATGAAAGAACTAGGTCCACTGATCTGGGCCTAGCAGCGTCCGATGTTGGGGGAGTACCTGGAAAATTGAAATTTTAATTAAGAAACAGACTGAATATGAAACACTTCTTTTTTTTGTGTGTCAACTTGCGTTCTAATGGAAAGGTGACAATTTATATTGGAAAGATAAAGTAAAACCCTTTCTGACTAAGCTAGGGTCCAGGAATGGAATTAGTGTAATGACAGAGCATAATAATTATGGGATATCCATTAATGAAGGAATGCTAGTGCCTTGCCGAGCCTCCTGTAAACCTACCGAAGAGTGGCAGGCTGAAGGGCTCGCCATTGGGTACCTCTACAGGAACACCAATGTCGAACGCGCCTGGAATGCCAATCATGGCCTCCACATTCAGAAGTCCCACGACCCTTTCCTCCATGTCGTTCAGGGGCTTGTCTCCTACGCCGCCACCAGTCGCACACTGACTGCGCTTGAGGGCTGCACCTGTGGTTAGTATCAAATAACATTGCACATATCTCGTCCGATAAACGAGAGATGTACATCGCGCGACTGATCAGTTATCTGCTTCTGGATTTTCTTCGCGTAAGAGACTGCCACTGTACTGTTGGTGAGTTCAAATGTTGGTTAAAACCAGTGACATCTAACTGCGCATTATCTCGTGCACGACACTGGTACCAGCGAAATTCAAACGATTGCACATTTCATTACACGCTTGGGCTGAAGTCCTATGATGCTGACAGAAGACAACCTTCTGCGGCGTTTGGGAACATAGCACTCGTCGCCCCTCGGCGACTTCACATCTTAAAGACTACCGCCAAAACTAATAAAAACTAACTTGAAGGAGTAAAATGTGCTCGCTCGTAGGCTCACCATTCGCGCCAAACGTTTTGCGTTACGACGCATATCGCAACAACTTAGTTCGCGAACTGTGAGAATGGGTTACCTTACCTCGCTTCTTGTGGGAACTCTTGTAATCAGCCCATTTTTTTTTTACATCGGCGATCTCTCTTTTCACCCCAGACACAGCAAACAAGTCATTAGTAATCCTCTGCCAAGCCCGCTGCTTGGCGGCCGATCCATGGGGCCCGTCTCCTTTCGCGTCGATCGCGATTCTATGCGCCTCATACCCATCAACTAAGGCCGATAATTCGACCTCTGAAAAGTTCCGCTTCCGAGCCTTCTTTTCGGCGGGAGGTGTCAACATTTCCCGGTGTCTATCGGTTCGACCGGCGAGAACGAATGCACGTGGCAGACAAACGCATGTGTGCGGACAAAGCGTCCCCCGCGGTTGACATGGCAACGCTTCCCTCTCGCAGCTCACGTTGGTCGCGAGACACCGGAAGTTTCTCTCTTTCCCTTACGTTTTTTGTCGTAGGATTTTCGTTCGTAAGTAGCCATTCGAGAATACCGATTTCGGCATGTCGTGGGAACTTCTTGGGATACGAACTTCTTAGAAAAAATGTCTTAAGATAAGACATTCTTCGTGAATCCGGCCTCTGGTACCTATATATCTTTCCTGGTGTTTGTACATGATTTTTTTTTATTGTATATAGGGCGTTGATAATGGAATGTTTTTTATGCTGATGGCGTTCATATGTCGTAGTATAAGCAATATATATGGTTGCCATGTGTTTCTTGTTTTTCATATGTATAGTTTTGTTGTTTGTATGTACCCCACACCTGCAGGGGCCTGTTCAAGGCCTGCAGTATGTCTAAATAAAAATAAATAAATAAAAAAATAAAAAAACATGAGGGCTTTTGCTTGCGAAATAAATAAAGCGAGGTGCATGCGCCTTGCGTGCTTCTTTTATTCTTTTTTTCGGCCTATAAAGAAAGTCCGTGAAAATAGAAATCGTCTCCATGATGGGGCGGCCGCGTTATCGGGCTATTTTGTCATGTTTCACAAAATGTTTTACTTGTCAGAAAGAAAAAGAAAACAAATACACGCGACATTGCAAACAGCTAATTTGGGTGTATCTCGAGGAGCTCTAAACTTTCCCATTGACATTTCGGCTCTTAATACAGCATTCAAATAATGAGGTAAATTGTCCAAAAAAATTATTAATTAGGCTTTATTATAAAACACTGCAACTCTCGCAAGCCGCTTTCTAGCAACAAATAGTTTTTTTTTTGCATAAATTGATCCACTTTTGAAGAAAAAAATGTCATGACGCGTTATTTGGGATACTCGGTATTTACGTATATCTGCGTCTGGGTGGAGCGAGAGGAAAAAACGTGACTATGTTTTCAGTCGTGATTTCTTTTGGGGAAGATCGTGGCACCCTGTAGAGCGATGGAATAACACAAAGTAAGCATATGACGATATGAGAAGTATAGTATGTGTTGGCTGCATTGCAAGCCGACACATTTCAGACTTCTCGTCTCGCTCCCTAAATGCAGCCGGTCGGTATCAAACTATCAGTGCTATTTTACGTCGTGTCTGTTGAAATTTGGGAAAACAAATCGAAACTCATATTTACACCGAAAAGTTCGTGCACCGAAACATCCGTACATTGAAATGTCCCACACCGAAAAGTCTGTGCACCGAAAAGTCCGAAACGTCCTACACCGATATGTCCGGATCCCAATAAATAGTCAACGCATATAGCGGGAGGGTATACCACGAGGGTGCCCAGTATTCGCTGCCCCAGTAGACTTCCGGAAGTGTATTTATTTGTTCTCCAGGAACACACAGCGATCGGGTAAGAAGATTTTAGAGCGCAGCTCTTAAGGCAAGGCCACATTGGCGTCGCGGAGGCCTACGGCGTGACGGTCGGCGCTGCCGGTTGCCGACCGAAACCAGTTTTCGGCTTCAGCGGGACGACGGACGGCGCCGCAAAGCCAACCGCTCCTTGCACGGTTCAGAGCTCGGCGCCGCTCGCCGCAGAAGAGAGGAGCTAATGGGAGGTGGCGTAGATAGTGACGTCGCGATGCCATGGCAACGCTCAAACCGGTCTCCGCCGCGCGTCTTCCACGTTCCGAAGGACGTGTTTCGTGTCGTCTGCTATCCCTATTTCCCCCCGACGCCTTCCGCAACGGAGCGGTTCCTTGAAACTGTGCGACTGTTTCCATTTTTATATGACAAGACGCAACCAGACTACCTAGATAATGACGCTAAAACAACCGCTGTGAAATTATAGGCGAGGAATTCGGAATTACAAGTGAGTTTCTCCATGGCACTTGTTGCATGTCGTCTGTGTTGTGACGGATGTCGTGTTGATTTGGTGACACTTTCGAAAGTAGCCTTCGTCTCTGGCGCGCCGCCGGGGCAGCAAAGCACTGACCTGTCCTTTGGTCTTTCGGTAGAACCAACTCGGCCGGACCCAAAACCTGCGCCTCCTTCCCTTCAGAGCGCGGCGACGTCACAAGATTAACGAGCAGGCTAGGATTATCACATTCACGCTGATCACCAGGTCGTCATGGACACCTACCATGTAGGCAGCGAGTGCGGTTTCGAGGCTGATATATGCGAAAGATGACAGCCAAAACGGAAATATTTACCGAAGAGCAGACGGCGAAAGAGCGGGAAATCCGAGGGGATGTGCGCGCGCGATCGCGAGAGCCAGTGCTGTCACGTGACGCCCGCAAAACGGAGGACAATGTGGACTCCTCGCGTTGGGACGCCGGACGGCGGTGCCGCCCGGTGGCGCCGACCGGCGGCGCCGTTTACGCTAGTGTGGTCAGGCCTTTAGGCGCCCGTTTCCGGCTTGAGCGGCGTCGGCGTCGCCGTCGGCGTAACCGCGCGGTGCATGATGGGTAAATTTCCCCGCTAAATCTAGCGGAAAATTTTTCCCGATAAATCTAGCGGAAAGTTTTACCCGCAGCGGGAAAAGTTCCGCGCTAAATCTAGCGGAAAAATTTTCCCGCTAAATCTAGCGGAAAATTTTCCCGGCTAAATATTTTCCCGCTAAATCTAGCGGAAAATTTTCCCCGTTAAATTTAGCGGAAAAGTTTCCCCGCTAAATTTAGCGGAAAAAACTCCCCGCTAAATTGAGCGGAAAAGTTCGCCCGCAAAATCTAGCGGAAAATTTTCCCCACTAAATTTAGCGGAAAAAATTCACGTAAATTTAGCGCAAAAAATTCCACGCTAAATCTAGCGGAAAGTTTCCCCTCCCCCCGAGGTCACATGATCCCTCCCCCCCCCCCCCCCAGGGTCACGTAACCCCCCCCCCCTCAAGAACACGTGACCCCTCCCCCCAAAGGGAGGAGAAGAAGGGGAAGGAGGGGGAGGAGGGAGGAGGAGGGGAGGAAAAGGTTAAGGAGGAGGACCAAGAGGATGGAGGAGGGGGAGGAGTAGCAGGGAGGATGAGGAGGTGAGGACGAGGGAGGAGGGGTATACCCTCCCCTCAGTACCCTTCCCTCCTCTTCATGAGCTGCGCTCCAATTCGGCATTACAGGGTGTTGTAAACGTCTTTCATTTTTTCTTCGGAGAAGTATCAATAATACATTTGTGAGAACCTTCGCGCATTCAAGAAAAGTAGTAAAATAACAAAAAGACGCGTAAAGAAATAAAGGAAAATCGGAAGCCCACAGGGCTCCTCCGATAACAGGCGGTAGCGCGTTTGTTTGCGACCAAACGTCACTGAATAGGACGCACGCACCCTGCAAATTAACTTTAGGCGATGTTGAGGGAGACTGGATGTAGCCTTTAGTGGGAATTTTCAAGTTAGGTTGATGCATATTGTGACACGTTATTACTTGTCACAATATTGGTTGTAAAACCTTTGTTACATGTTGTAATTTAATTTTGAGCGGCATATTTTTACGTTTGGTCTAAAGCAAATAAAAGACTGGGAAGTCAGGATGGTGCGGACTCCGTGTTTGGCGCTTTTCGCAAGGTGACTGGGGAAGTGCTTTTGCGAGGAATCCGGAATATGCAAACGATTTTGTTATGCTCGTCGTTTGCGTCTCTCCAGCAAAACGAATAAGAGGATCTACAAAAGCGCAATCACAAGTCAAGATTTACGATAACAATGCGTTTGCACTGTTATCGGCTCTAGAGAGAATACCACTCGTCGTGGGAGGTTGACACCTTACAGGAAGGAAGGGACCAGTACACTACACATTCAATCTTTACGTAAGATGGTTCGGAAGCCGAGAAAAAAGTCTGTCGGCTAACGCAGAATTCGGACGCCCGAAGGCTTCTGCGGACAGCTTTTACGTAATAACCTGGCTCTGCCAGGTTTTTTACGAGACAGCTGTGTCTCAGTCGCGGACGTTCAGTGCACCTCTTGTAGGCCTCCGGAGCGAAATGACGAGAACATACCTGGACACGTTTGTCGCTACGCGAACTCCCGATTGCCTCCAGCCAAATAGCATTCAGCGTGTCATCTTTCGGGGCGACATGGCTGCTGGAAGACTTGCTGTC
Source organism: Ixodes persulcatus (assembly GCA_013358835.2). Lineage (NCBI taxonomy): Eukaryota > Metazoa > Arthropoda > Arachnida > Ixodida > Ixodidae > Ixodes > Ixodes persulcatus. Next base: position 17,887 of record JABSTQ010005073.1, read on the forward strand.
GCGATCACTCATCTGGCTGCACTTTACAGAGCAACGGCGCCGCTTTACAGGAGCTGACATCTCCAAAAAGTCGGTATTTGCACGCGCAAGCAAAAAAAAAAAAGAACGTTAAGAAAGCAAAGAGGAAAACGAAAGTAACGAACTGCGCTATCAAAGCCAAAACCCCGCGTCGCTTCCTATCATTAGCACCTGCGACAGCTGCTATACACACACTACTTCACATCAGGAAGTCTCACTCAAGCACCTGGGTCAACACGAAACACTCACTTAGACGAAACGAGTAGGCGAGACAGGCGGGAGCAGAGACTTCGACAGACATGAAAAGAATGGCGAAGCTTTTGTTTGTTATGGTATGAATCCAAGCGGAAGTGCCCGTCTTGTAATCTTTTTGTAAAGAATAATAACTTTCATTACATGGGTTTGTACCCGTAGGGGGATACGGTCCATTCGTCACATGTGGCACTCGTCACAGGACCATTGGTCACAGGACGATTCGTCACACAGGAACATTCGTCATAGGATGACTCGTCACGCGGCCAACCGGTCCCACTATATAGTTGGTTTCCCCAAATATGTATTGTTCAATTTGGTTCGGGCGTATTTCTTTGGCTTCTGAAAGGCGAAGAATTTGTAACAAACGTTTTAGCTTCTGGTTCAGTCGTGAACATTGATTGTTGGTTCGGCCTGACAAAGTGGGTCCCCTCTTATCTTAGCATGTCTTTCGCTTCTCAAGGTCAAAGAATTTGTAACAGACGTTTTAGCTTCTGGGTCCGTTTCGAACGGTGAATGCGGAGGCAATATAAGAGCGACTATTTTTGAACTCAGACTACATTCAAAAGGATGGAGGTGATCGCAACAGAGAGAGGTGGAGCCACGCTGCTGCTCGAGGGGCAGCAGAAATAATTCCGGTACTTTTTGGTTTTGTCGAAGAGGTGTATGCAAGGCCAAAGTAAAAACTGATTTGGCTGCCAGTCGGATTATTGATCGTTCAAGCCAGCAACTGTGATCAACCTGCTGAAGACTCGTAATATGAAGAAAGAAAAAGCAGATGAGTATTGTAAGATTAGTTTTTTTTTTTTTTTTTAACCATTGGTTTATGTCACAGTGGGAAGTCGTGAAACTCCTCATCAGGGAATGTGGGCAATTGTTGAAATTTACAGTTTACTATCGTCCCCTGCCCGGTCGATGTGACCAGTTGCCCGCATGACGAATCATCCTGTGACGAATGTTCCTATCTGACGAATCGTCCTTTGACCAATCGTCCTGTGACGAGTGCGCATGTGACGAATCGTCCTCATCCCCTAGTAGGTATGTCTACTAAAACTGCAACTTGTGGCAGTGCCAGAGAGAAAAGAGGCGAAGTTGGGAAAGCTTGCTCGCTCTCCCCGATTTCTCAACTCTCAAGTGATTCTACCATAATAAACGCACCAACGTCTCTTCCCAAAATAAAGAAAAAGCACTATGTTCACTACATAAAAACTGGTCTCAGTTCATGCATCTGTGGGCACGTAGGAAATCTTACCCCAAGTTATTCACACCGCATGGTGAGCGCAACAAACTCATACGGGATTTACAGAAAAAATCGGTGGTAGCTTTAAGTTTCCCTGAAATTCTGTATAACCGGTCGTTTGCATGCAGGACAGAATTATCTACTCGAGTAGTGTACGTCGTTGTGCAAACACGTCGCTGCGCAAACGCAGTCCAACAACACGAAGCATAAAAACGGCAGATTTAGGACAACAATCCGGAGTCGGAGTCCATTGTTCAATTAAAACGACGTAATTTTGTTTTGAAAACGCCCCGCAGCCTTTTACTCACGGTATGCGTCGGGAATCTTCCACATTTTGAAACGGGACATGGGACTTTTGACATCGGATGCTTTTGTGCACTACCCAGTTGTATCATCCGCATTCTCTGTACTTAGAGACCGACCTACGGAAATGTTATTCATACAAGGAGGAAAATCCTTCTCGCCACCCTTCCGATTTCCCCCTCTCCCACTCTGCTATCTCGACGATGGGGGACACCTTTTGTTGCTGCATCTGATACCTCTGTCAGACGGGCACCTAAAAGGACCTTTACGCCAAAGGCCTTTAGGATTTTCAAATGACCTTTACATTTTGCCGTGCCAGACAGCGCAAGTAAATGCCATTTAGACGATGTTTACAGCGATTGAAGTCTCGTAGCTCGGTTCAAACGCATAAATCACGTTCGCGCCAGAAAAATAATATTTTGGCGATATAAATATTTTTTTTAGTTTTTCTTAAGCAAACAATATATTAACAAAGACAAAATGACGAGTTCAGTCGAGTGATTACAACAAAGTCAATTTTAAGCCCAAGCGAAGTGTTTTTTTTTGGTTTTAGTCCTAACGTTGCCCGGCGCTCCCGTTGCTTTCCGTGCTTCTGCTACGCTTTTGCCCTGCCCTGTTCGGTTGGGCGTCGTGCTCGTGCTTGAGTTTCATTGCACGCGTCGGAGGTCCTTCAGCCGATCCTCCCAAAGTCGTATCAGCGCCCAGGTCGCCTCAACGCTCCGACGGATGCACGGCGTCCCCTTCCTAGTCGTTGACACTCCTCCATAGTTCGACATATCGCATCACGCGAGAGTGAGATACAGAAATATATATGTACAAAAGTATTAAATATACAGGGTACAGTTAGCAAAACACTATTAAAGGATGATAAATTATAAAGTAGAGAAATAAAAGCTAGATAATTATGGTTGTAAGAAAAATCGAGAGGAGGAAAACCGAAGTGCCGAAGCGGACGACGCGAGCAGGCGACGACGAGGCCTACAAGATAGCTGGGACCGTGAGTACAGAAAACTAGTAGTAGAGCCAGGTTTGTACAGAATATACGTGAAACACGTACTTTTTCAATAATAAAAATGCAAAAGCATTGATTTTAGATATCGGTGCGATTTTTTTATTTCAATTCGCTTCTCTAGAGTAGACCGCTGCTGACGAGAGTAGGCCTTTAGCAGCCGTAAAGGAGTTGCGGGAACTCAGGTTCTCGAAAAGGACCTTCACGCTGAATGCCATTAGAGTTGCCGTGTGGCACTGCCTAAAGGACATTTACACTAAAGGTCCTTTGGCGTAAAGGTCCTTTTAGGTGCCCGTCTGACAGGGGTATTAGGGTGGGATAAGCCGGGATAAGCTCATTATCCGGGGTTCACAAGGGCAGCGGCGCCGGCGGGGTGGGGGGAAAGGGGGGGGGGGGGCGATTTTGTATCTTCGAGAGGTCTTGTTTCCTACCTAGGGTACCTACATGCTTCCGCTGAGCGGAGGAAACATGTAGGCACCCTATTCCTACCTCGCATCGACAGCAGCCCAACTTTCTTCTTCATAGCCTCCCACCTGTTTGTTTCCTACTGAAGAGGGAGGCTTTCTACTGGGCTTTTTGGCTCATTTTTACGAAATTTCAACGTGGGAGGAAACATCGCATGAACGTCGCCCTGTTTATTTGCAACCTAAATAATGCTGCTCTACTCTTGCGCTCCAATCAATTTCTTCATCAATCATTATTTGTTAGGCCTGGGCGTCGTTTAAAAATTTTAACCCGATTAATCGCCACCGTTTAATCGATTAATTAATCGATTAATCGGTCGCGCTGAATGTCAGGATAATATGCCCAAAAAACTGTTCCATTACCTTCGACGTATTCGTTTACTATCTGATACACGGCGCAATGTACATTTCGTACTGAGGATTGTAGTTCGGTGTGCAGTTGACAGGCGGTTCAAAGACACTCACTGGCTGCTGCTATTATTCTAAGACAAATAATGTTGTTTTGTTTTTTTTAGTACTCCGGCAGGAGCGACTTATTTTGTTTGTTGACATCGTGGTAATGGTAGAAATAGAAAGTAAAAAAAAAAAGCTTTAATTGTAGTTTGCATTTTTTTATGGTACCGAATAAAAAACGATTTACTGATTCAAAAGATTGACCGTGATTAAAGTCTTATTCGATTAATCGGAAGGTTAATCGGTCAATCGTCCAGCCCAATTATTTGTTATGATTCCATGGTGAAAGTATATTCGGTGATATCCAAAGATGTGCGTCGATTCAAAGGGAGAAATAGGTCGTCGTATTTATATTAATGACCGGGATATTAGACGTAAATAGTTTAATCACTGTGCGCAGACATTCGCGGCCTGGAGGATGACATTGAAGCATGACGGAAAGCAGCTTGCTGGAAATAGAAGTCTATATTGCATTGCACTGGTGTGAAAAATATTACGTATTTTTGTCTTATTTCTGTGCAAGAATAAAAACAGCTTTTAGAAACTGAACACTGTTTTGAGGAGCGCCGAAAGGACATAAAAAACCAGGACAACCTGAACAATACGAGGCGCCTTGCGTCACTAAGCTTGTCCTGGTTTCTTGTGTTTTTTTTTTGGAGCCTTTCAAAAGGGGATGAAAAATTATGAACCGACTGACCCGACTTTCCACATTAGAGCAGTTCATTTTCATTACGATAGGCTCTCTTCAAGCGTCTTGCATAGTTCAGCTTGTACTGGTTCGTTTTATTTTCGGTTCCTTTAAAAAAATTGCGGTGGCTTAGCTCGGCTATGCCAGGATATAGCGTAGGCTTATGCGCACAAAATGAGAGGCGCTATCAAGCGGCTCCGGTGCAGCGTCAGACTTGGCTACTGCGCAACGGAGGCGCACAGCTGGGCACGCGGCGGCACCAGTGCGTCTGCCCCGGCTATGACGTCACTCCTCCGGAATGCGCAGACCGGCGAGGCGCGCGCGGTGGCGGCTCCGGCGCGCCAGCTGTGCGCCGTGTGACGTCACTGCTCCTCGCGCTTGCGCAGACCGGCGAGGCGCGCGCGGTGGCGGCGGAGCCCGCGGCGGCGGCGGCTCCGGCGCGCCAGCTGTGCGCCGTGTGACGTCATTGCTCCTCGCACTTGCGCAGCACGGAGCACGGCTCATTATGCGAGCCACGCGAAACTGCTCAACCTCGGCCAGTGTAGCTCACGCTACATTAGTGAGCTCTAAGCCACTGGACAAACCTACCACGTTCATAATTTGCGGAAGCGGAGAAGTGGAAATGCGACAAAAGACTCGCCCGCGTTGAGGCCTATAGAAAAGCGGACCGGATGGGAGTGGGCCGAAATCTTTTTCTAGAAAAACACAATCTTCTCTACAATTCTGTCTAACAATTTGATATGAAGGTATACTTGGACGCCGGCAAACATGGCGGAAAGGAAGCTGCTTTCCGCCATGTTTCCATGTCATGCTCCAGGCCACGAATGTTTGTGCACAGTGATTAAACTATTTACATCTAAATTGACATGCACTATAAATCTGGTACTCTTTTTTAGAAGCAGAATGCTAGTGCAGATGAATTCCCCCAGCGTTTGGCCTTCTCATCGCGTGGAAGGAAAATGGAAATATCCCGGGCATGATTTGTGCAGAAGGCTAGATTCAATGGTCGCCTATTATTTCTACACACTACTTGACATTTTCTCCAAGAAGCGAGGTTTTGGTGAAAATTTGTTGCTCGGCCACTAGTTTTTGTAGTGGCGCGGGGGAAAAAAAAGAGAGAGATAGAGAGAGGGGAAGCAACGGTTTCCACAGGCTAATTTTTTTTCTTTGCGATTGCGACATTTTGTTGTTTTTAGGTATGCTTTTGTTTAGGGTGCTACAATATGGTGTAGACAATTTTACGCACTTTCCACAAATATTTTATCGTCAACCATAGTTGAAAGGTATTACGCACTGCCTTGGGTGCTTTGACCTTACGCACTAGAGCGTCACAGGAGCGAGTATTTCCGGAAAATAAATACGAGGACCTATTTCTCCTTTTGAATCGATCACTTCTGTGGCATCACGACGAACACACTTTGACCATGAAATCATAACAAATAATGATTGATGATGAAATTGATTTGGTCCCAACAGTAGAGCCACATTATTTAGATTGCAAATACACTGGGTGCCGTTCATGCAATGTGTTTACTTACACGTTCGAATGTGTTGAGAATGAGTAAGCAAAAAGCGCAGTCTGCAGGCTGATTCATGGAGTGGCCTGATATCTCCCCAATTTGGAAAAGGGGGGAGGGTGGGAGAGAGAGAAGGGGTGGTTGTTGTGGGAAGGTCATAATATTTATTCTCACTCAGGAGAGTCGCCGGTCATTAAAAAGTCGACTCGCTCATAACGGGAAAGCCTGTGGGGCCACATCTATAGTAACTATGAGAAAAATGTGGTACTCAGCTGGGTTACTGAGAAGTTGTGATCGTGCAAACGATGGGGCGTTGTGCAGGCGGAGGAAGCAAAGACCTATCTTATGACTGCGCCGTGTTCATTAGAAGCCAGAATTTCGGTTTGCTTGTCCCACCCTCCTGACGCCAATCTTTCCAATATTGGATAAATCTGGTACAGCGTTGATCGCGCAACCCCGCGCCAATATTTAAAGGCCTTTATCAACTTATAAAACAGTCATCAAGCAGAGGTAAGGAAGAATAAATACGCAAACTAGTGCAAAATGGGATGAACAACCTATGAGAGGAGATATATGTTTCGAACAGTAATGAAGAGATTAGGGAAAGCCACTTGATTTATATGTTTCGGAAAGAAATGTATTATCGACGACCTGAACCCTTTATTGCACAAGCCAATCCCTGTGCAGACACGGGAATGGTTCCAGCAGCCGCGCGATGCCAGAGGGCGGCTGCTGCAACGACCCCAGCATACCGCGGCCCCTCGATCTCCGTCGACCGAGCGGCTCATGGAAAAAAAGCGTTCGGTCGCGCTGAGTCTCGCGGATTGAGCGTGCCCGCGTCAACGAGGGAAGACACCTGGAAGTCTCAAGGTCGTTGCGGCGCTCGCAGCTAGCCGCTCATTTTGCGCTTTTTGAGGATTATCCCTGCAGGAAAAGCCGACACAGAAGAAGCCATGCCGTCACGTGACTTTTAGGAGAGGGTGAAAGGAGGAGGGGCGCGAGGGGCATTTTCCTACCTTGCGGAAAATGGTTTCGTAGGTCGGTCTTTAAGAGGATTATCAACCCATGTAACGTTCAGCTCTCAAACCCGATGGAACGCATTCTTGCGAACGGTCCTAAATTTTGTATAAACATAAAACCGTCCAGGATGGATAGCGTGTCCGCCATTCACAATAGGGAATTGTAGTAGACCGTTTTTCTCCTCCGCTACGGTATCCGTGAAGAAAGCGCCGCAGCTGCGCATGCGCGCCGCCAGCATTATCTGCATAGTTCAAGGTCTTGTGGCGGATTACGGACCTCTATCCGGATGCTTGGCGGGCTGCGGGAACGGTCTACTACAATTCCCCAATGTGTCTAGCGTCGTAGTTGACCCGGCGGGAAACACTGCACTGATGGCGTCTTCTCTAAAGAGGATGTCTGGTTTGGTAGACGATACACGCAAATGCGACCGTAGAAATTTTAGTAAAATTTTATCAGTAAAAAAAGAGTTAGAAGAGAGAGAAGCCGCACTCTTAGAAACCGGCAAGACAAGTGTGTCTTCGGCGTTACCTCTAGTTGAGTTCCGGAGGAAATCGCACAACGCCAGGTCAGGGTCTGTTTGAAGGTAGTTTGAGGCAGACAAAAAAGAGAAATTGTGAAGGTCTTTAAGGACGCCGATCTAACTGCATAAGCCACCAGAATTGTTACCATTTCTAAAAACACGTTTGGCATAAATTTTTCCTTAAAGATCATAAGGTGGATTTTCCTCTCGCGGTGGTTATAAATGAGAATGGCACGTGGCAAGAAATTGTGTCATCATTTCTTCAGCAGACTCTTACTATTTTGGATACAAAATCCCCGTTGTCGTTGCGCTCTTCTGAGGATTTAGTGTCTGACTTACAACCGTTCCATACGAAGTGCAGGGTCTTTTCACTAGACATGAAAGATATTTATTATGATCTTGAACCAAAGATCTTGTTGGCTCGGGTGAACAGTTTTTTTTTCTTTTTCTGGAGGAACAATTGATCAGTTTTCAATCGCAATCAGGAATTTTGGTTCAGGGCGTTATAAAGATCTTAGAGGTGTATTTAGGGTCCACAGTGGTACAGCATAATTTTCGGGAGTATATCCAACAACGAGGAGCGCCTATTGGTTCAACGGTAGCCCCAGCTCTTTCGGATATTTACCTAAGAAGTCTCGATTTATGTCTTCTTGAGTCTTTTAATAATAGGTAACCTAATGAAATACGGAGATACGTCAATGAAATTTTGGTTTGCTCTACGGATACGTCCCTAGCGGCCGCTATGCTTAAGGTAGTGGTCGAAGGAGCCCCCGAGTTACTACTGTTGGGAGTACGGGAAGGCTATAGCAGAACCTCTTCTTTCCTTCAGTAGCTGGCACTCGAAGCATGTGAAATTGGGGATAAGTAGGAATATTGTAAAAGCATCAGTACAGAAGTCTTGCTCGCATTCGATTGGCTCATATCTTCGTTGTCTGACCGATCGGTTCGGCGTTGCGGGTTATCCTCAGGAGTGGGGAAAGTTGGCATGGTGGTGTTGCGATCGAAGAGGCTTGGTTCCTGGATTTTCGTCGTGACGTCATTGTTGTCGTTCGCCGTCGTGACGTTGCGTCGTGTCAAGGACGACGCCGTTACGCGACATCAAGGTCGTGACATTGCGTCGCGTCGAGGACGACGCCGTTTTGCGACATCAAGACACCGTTGTAACGCGGTCGTGCCATCGCGCCGCGTCGAGGACGACGTCGACGTGGCCGTCGACGCCAACGCTGACGACGACGCCCCACGCAACGTCAACGTCGCTATGACGTCTCGTTAACGTCGTCCTGACGTTGTGTGACGTGGTCCTGACGTCGTGTGTCGTCGTCGTCAACGTCAATGCGACGTCACGACGAAGCCTTGACATCGTGTAACGTCGTCGCCTTCGTTAACATCAACGTCGACGCGCCGTCACAACGAAGTCTGGACGTCGTGTAACGTCATCGTTGTCGACGATGACGTCGACGTCATGATGTTGTCGGTGCGTCGTCGCGACGTCTAGTTGCGTCATGTCGACAAAGACGTCGACGACCTGACGCCAGGCGTCTTTATGATGTCGCGTTGACGACAAGGACGCCGTCGTCTTTACGTCGTCAAAGTCAACGTTGACATCGACGTTATTGTCAGCGTGATATGACGTCAGTACGCAGTATTGATGTCGTGTAACGCGCGTTGAGGCGTCGTGACGTCGCATGGCGTTGTGACGACACGTCAGGTCGTGGTGACGTTATGTATTGACGTGACGCCCGACGTCTATGCCCGTTCACCTCAAAAACCGTAGTAAAAAAAGTCCGGATCCTCGCGGAGCATTAGTAATTTCCCCCTTTAGGTGGAGAATCAAGCTATCTGTAGGTGCATTTTAGAGCATATATATATATTATCTCATGAAGACGTACACGTTCCCAACCCCAAAATCATTCCTTTTTCCTCCGAGAACCGAATCTCGTAAGAACTACTTCGCGCCGCGTATAAACAATGCGCAAAACTTGTTTCTTTTTTTTTTTCTTGAGGCGAAAAAAAATATAGTCAGAGGCTCTATTGTTTTCATGACTTTGACCTCCTAGCTCGGCTGTGTGCCAGCCGAGCGGGGTGGTGGAAGGCAACGCTTTTTTTTTTTTTTTCAGAAAAAAACGGCCGATAAAATACATTGTGTTAAAATTATCTGCGCGTTTGGTCAAGAGCTTATATTTTAGCGCTCGTTTACTCCTTGTTTATGCAAACCCAAGCCACTTGCGGAGATTACAAATAGCACTCCGGTGGCCCCACTCATCAGTTCACTGTAGCCGTGCTCCGGAAATACTTAAAAAATCTCCGTAAGGTTGGGGAATTGTGGACAGAACACATGGAGAAGGAAGATGTGCTTGAGCCCATGGACCGCGAGCTTGAAAGGGACATCCTATTGCGAGGTAGGATGTCCCCTTCAAGACGGTGTCCTCCAGGCTCCCCAAACGAGAAAGTTCGAAGGGAAACCCAGGCAAGCCTTCATTTATAATTCTACTTTTACTTTTAAGAACTTCCTACCGCTAACGTGTCAGCAGCAGGCACGTGTCGTTCCATTTAATTGCTGGGGCCTCCTCTCCCCCTCCGCCTCATAGAGCATTTAGTCATGGGCGGGGTGGGCGTATTTCTAGCGCGCAGGCGATAAACCCCCTAGCTATAGTCACTAAATTAAGCTACGCTTTCAGAGTGCCGCATTCCTTTTCTTTGGCATTTTGCCGACAATACAGTCGCTCTATTCAACAATATTCTGGTCCGCTGCAGCATCATTGGACAGCGGCAGTCACGTGAGTCGCTATCATCATCATCGCGTTTTTTCAACGCCACCATCTTGGGTCCAGCGATCCTCTGCCTGCTGCTGTTTCCTGCTTACTGCGCGCGCACGCTGAAGTCCGTCGCTCAGCACGCGCTTTTTCCGTGTTACGTTGACATACGAACAACACGACTCTGATTCGCTGCCACAGCTGCGGCCGCGGCAGCTGGCGCAGGCGACGGCTACAGCTCGGCTTGGCTCAGCTAGAGTCACTCCTCCATCTGCGCGCGGACCCCAAGATGGCGGCGCCTGACGCGCTTCAGACGCGTAGTTTGGGAGTTTGGGTACTCTGAAAGCGTAGCTTTATTTAGTGACTCTACCCCTAGCAACGACGCTCACGCCGGATTGGCTGCTCGGCCACGCGCTAACCCCCCCCCCCCCCCCCCCCAACTCCCCCCCCCCCCCCCCGCCCTGCGTTCACGCCGCTTCGCGGTGACAGTATGCGGCTGATAATTACAAAACTATTAGCCCACTCAGCCTCCACCGTACACGCCACTTCGAGGCTTCCAGCCGGCAACCTAAGCCCCGATGTCCCCATGCACCCACGGAAATAGAGTCACATACCATTTAGTTCAACGAAGTTTCGTCGACAACATTCGTTTTTTTCAGTGTTATTCGTAAAAAAGAAATGCCGTAAATATCACCAAATAACTAAAACAAATGTTCGAGAAAAACAAAATAGGCCCACACCGTGGATTAAATTTGCGTCCGCTTGCGTATGAAACAGACATCTTACCACTACGCCACGCCTACCGCTTCGGACACTCGTTGCAACCGTTTCTTATGTTAACGGCGGCAGCGTCTCTCTCCACGAGCCAGCCAAAGCGGCGTGAGCGCCGTTGCTAGGGTGTGTATCGCCTGCGCGTTAACAGTATGACACCGGCGTGAGAAACTCATGGCGTCATCGTCTGAGAAGTAAAAACAAACAAAACGTGATAATGACGTAGTCATGCTTCTGACGTAGTGGCTCAGTGTTGGCTGCTCCAACTCCGTGGTATTGATTGCGCTGTTGATTGCGCCTCTCATCGTACGCTAGAGTTAGCAGATTTCGGCGACTTGGCTCATTTGAAAGTTTGTTGGCCAGTTTATTAAATATGGACGGAATTAGATCGTAATGTTTGACATGTGGTCTTCCTAGATGATACTGAAAAGGGCTGCCTAACTTTCTCATTATCCGAAATGAAGCGGAGTTGCCCTTTAAAAAGCCCCTGGAAATAAAATTTTCTTTAAAGCAGTCTGGTTGGCACACGCATGTCAAAAAAATAAATTTTACGCGAAAACAAAAAGTTTTTTGGAGTAATATTGACGGCGAGATTTATTTGAAATTCTGCGCGCAAAGTCCATGACGTCATGGAATGCATAGAGTTATTAAAATTAACGCTAGAGGCTCAGCTGGCGCTAGTGTCTACGGGACTTCCGGTTGCAAATTGAAGCAGACAACATGCAGTCTACTTTTCCAGCCTCCCTGTGTATTCCTATGGGAAAACGCGCGTGAATTTTGTCTCTTCGCCGGAAAATAACATGAATAAATTTTGTCATTTCGGTTGTACCGGATAGTATGTACCTTTATTGGTATTGTGAAAGTGTAATTGCTTTAGTTATAGCATTTTTCTTTACCACTGAACGATGTTAAACTTCGCTCTATTTTAGGCCCAAACCTCTGTTTCAAGAAAGGTATGTGAAAACGTGCGACGATTCTAAGCAAACAAACGATCGAAAGGAATGTAGAGTGTGTTCAAGGTTTGCTAGCATTTCGGTGGTGCTTATATATTGCTAATATACCCGTCCTGTCATTGGATGAAAATGGCTCCTTCGTGCATCTTTACGATCGGTTAAAGGAACATTCGAACGCAAAAATAAAGCACGTGAGCTGCGAAAGGTGCGTCTTTATATTATTTCCTATGTCAAGCAGTTTTTATCGGGCACCTGCTCTCTGGCTCTCCCTATTTGCAAAGATTTGGAGCGTGCCGGTGATGATTTGAACCCAGAACAAGCCTCTTCGCACATATTCATGAGCAGAAAGAATAAAACAGTAGTTATTTATTGCAAATCTGACTATATTACGTGGCTTTCAGTTTATTTTGATCGTCTGCGTGCACAAGGAGTTAGTTATCCAGTGTTACAGCGTCGCTCTTGCCGTCTCTCTTGGTTTTCCACATGTCCTACGTTCGTTTGGCACGTATGGCACCTAACCTAAACCTAACCTAAACCTAACCTAACCTAACCTAACCTACCCTAATGTAAACCTAACCTAACCTAACCTAACCTAACCTAACCTAACCTAAGCCTAACCTAAACCTAACCAAACCTAAACCTAACATAAACCTAAACCTAACCTAAACCCAAGCCTAACCTAACCTAAACCTAACATAAACCTAATATAAACCTAAACCGAACCTAACCTAACATAGACTAAACCTAACCTAAACCTAACCTAACCTAACCTAACCTAAGCCTAACCCTAACCTAACCTAACCTAACCTAACCTAACCTAACCTAAACCTAACCTAACCTAACCTAACCTAACCTAACCTAACCTAACCCAACCTAACCTAATCTAGAGAATACACAGAAAGAATAAAACACACGAAGGACGAACACAGACACACACAGTTCTTTCAATGAGCAACGAACATTTATGAAATGCCCATGACGCTACGACAATAAACTTCAAGGGATTGAAAGAAAGAGAACGAAAAATTATACAAAAATAAAGAAAACGAAACAGCTCAAATTTAAAATCAAACTAAAGTGCTCAAAATTTTAAAATACCGAATTAAAACGATAGGACACATCCTGTAAATTAACCACTGAACAAGGGGAAAAGGAAGAAGAAATAAAGGAAATTGACCCCTGAATAAAGGGGAAAGGAAGAAGAAAAGAAATGAAAAGAAGGCAAAATTAATACGTGCTCAAAACTACCGTTACGATAACTCTGGCGCGAGGAACTCCAGCTCTTTTGACGATAACACCAGAGAGGGCTCAGAAACATTGTTCGCGGCGTATTTGATCTTAAACGCCTCAATTATTTCTCGTCCACACTTGTCTCTGTGTGTTTCAAGCACAGTGGTGTTTTCGAAGTTTGGGGCGCAATCGTGGCAAGTACGGGCATGCACGACTATGGGGTGAAATGAGTCCGATGATGCCTTGGTGACGTCTAAATGGTCTATTACTTTGAAGTGAAAAACCAACCACTGGGAAACTTAAAACTTGACCGTCGAAGGGTTAACGGTGGTGATTGGTGAACAAGATCACCTAAATCAGGTTCGTTGATTTTGCGAATCGAAGGCGACGAAAGAGGACAAACTTGTTACAATCAATTTTCTGCTTTAGGCTCCATGTTTTCGAAGACGTCCGCCTTTTCTGGAGCGGAGAAGCAGTGTAACGCCTCTACTGGGGCGTCAGTTCTGACTCTGAACAAAGTGGATAGACCGACATTGGCAAAGGGTCTCTCGCACGCCTCGATGAAACGAAAAAGCGGAGCAAAGCGTACCTTCACCTTTCCTGCGATGCGACGACCACCACTCTCGAACCGCGCGCGTAAAAGGAATGCCGCTGGGCAAATTTTGTCGCTTGTTTGCAGCACGTTCGCTTCGAGGGGTTTATCCTTTGGTGTACTTTTAGTGTAGCTTTATTTCGGAGGGAAGAGTTTCTTAGAGCAGGTCAGGGTGACGTTTGCACGATAGATTCTGGCAAACTTCATCGCGGTGATGAAGTTTGCAGTTTGAAGTTTGGCGGCTCTCTATGAATCTAAAATAGAAACATTGTTACTGAAATCGCAGCGCAGATTGTCGTTGGAAAATGCGATAGCGTTTTGCGCCGTCTTGTACCGTGTATATGTTTCTTTAAAAAAACTAGTTAGCCACTGCTGCGGAAACTCTAGGAATATTTTTTGTCAGCATCTACGAAGTCTTCAATCCTATTTAAAACCAATTAACACAATTTTTTTGTCTACCCGTCTGCTTCCCATGGACGGACCTCCTGCAACCAACCAACAACTTTTGTTGTAGCATTACTGCAATTCAAACGTTTGTCTTGACCTACTGTCGTCATTAGAAAACTGGATAAAATTATAGGTTGCTTAAGGGGGAACACTACCCAGAAAAGTCAACTTCTGTACCGGTTGCTTGATTTCAATCAAATTAGCAGTGGAAGTTCATATGAATGGCAAGACCATCCCTGCCAAATTTCATTGCCCCTATGTAAATTCTGAAACTTGTTACGAATGTTACAATATGGAAGTCAGTGTGTCTGCTTAAGGAAACTATTGTTCTAAAATAAAATAAAAGTTGTGATTTTTATGTGTGATATAATCGAAGGAATACCCATAGCACATACCCAGCTAGTTATTTTGCTATATTAAATTGTTTTTCATAAGTATTACTTTATAGTGTGGTGAAAGAAACAGGCAGGAGACGGACGTTCCAAAGCAACGTTCTATTTCAGTCGTGTCTCGTCAGGAACTGCTCTTCGTGAGCGCGTGAGCGTGTGAGCGTATAGCTAGCGCGCGCGTTCGAGCGCGCGTTCGTGCCGAGACTGGACTCGCTTGTCGGTGCGTCCAGTCCCTACAGATATGCCCCCCCCTTAGAGAGGAGGTAGGACAAACGATCAAAACACACAAACATCCGGGTGCCAACGAAGTTGGCTTTTCTCTGCCGTGTGGTCGATGTCACGTAGCGCTATTTCCTGCACATGCGCTTGCTCAATATGTGCCGGCTTTAGTCTTTCCAATGCAACGGTGTCGTTCTTGCTGTTGACACGCAGGACAAACGTGTCGCTTCTCTTTTCGACCACTGGAAAAGGTCCGACGTAATGTGGGCGCAGTGGCTTCTTCTGCAACTGTCGTACAAAAACATGAGTGGCGTCTTGGAGGTCCTGGGTCACGTAGGGAGACTTTGAAGTTCCTCGCCGTGTAGGCACCGGTCGCAAATCGATAAACATTTGCTTGAGTTGTTCTACATGGTCCAACTGTCTTTGTTGTTGAGGCAGTTCCATTTCAAAAAAATCTGATGGCAAGCGAAGTGCAGTGCAGTACACAAGTTCGGCGGTGGAGCATCCGATGTCCGCTTTCAAGGCTGTCCGGATTCCAAGAAGCGCAAGGGGGAGATGACGAACCCAATCCGAGGGACCACCCTGAGCTGCAAGGGCCGATTTCAAATGTCGATGAAATTGTTCTACCATCCCGTTTGACTGTGGGTGGTAGGCAGTCGTTCTCAAGCGGTTGGTTCCGAGCAATCGAGTGAGCTCGGCAAAGAGTGCCGATTCAAATTGTCGACCCCTGTCGGTGACAATCTCTGAGGGGCAGCCAAACCGGGATACCCACGTAACGATGAACGCCTCAGCGACGGTGGCTGCAGTGATATCGGGCAGTGGGGTTGCCTCTGGCCATCGCGTGAATCTGTCGACACACGTTAGGATGAAGCGCTGTCCCTGAGAAATCGGTAGGGGTCCTACCAGGTTCAGATGTATCTTGTTGAAACGGCTGTCAGGCTGTAGGAATTGTCGACTTGGTGGTACCGGATGCCGCTGTACTTTCACGCACTGGCATGCGATGCAGGAACGCACCCATTCACGAACGTCGGATTTTATCCGGGGCCAAACGTAGCGGTCGCACAGGAGCTTCTGGGAGGCTCGTACACCCGGGTGCGACAAGCAATGAATTGCTTCGAAAAGCTCCCGTCGCAGTTCACGTGGTACAAAAGGCCTAGGCGTTCCCGTTGACAAGTCGCAAACCACGGTGGTGCCCTCTGGAAACCTTACATCCCGCAGTTGCAGTGACGTGGATGAACTGCGCAGGGCATGCAATTCTTCGTCGGTGGTCTGTAGACGTGCCAGCAACTCCAAGTTTACAGCAGAACAGGCTGGGGTGTTCACGGCGTCAATCCGGCTGAGGACATCAGCGGGGACGTTGTCAACTCCTTTAACGTGCCGAATGTCCGTTGTGAATTCGGCCAAGAAGGCTAGCTGGCGAATCTCACGTGGTGTGTAATGAGACCCGGAATTGCTGATGGCGTAAGTCAGGGGCTTGTGGTCGGTCCATATGGTAAATGGCCGTCCC
Organism: Ixodes persulcatus; assembly: GCA_013358835.2. Classification (NCBI taxonomy): domain Eukaryota; kingdom Metazoa; phylum Arthropoda; class Arachnida; order Ixodida; family Ixodidae; genus Ixodes; species Ixodes persulcatus. Next base: position 34,232 of record JABSTQ010005073.1, read on the forward strand.
TCGACGAAATGTCGAAAGTGTCGTACAGCCAAGTAGGCAGCCAATAGCTCACGTCCGAAAACGCTAGAGCGCGTTTGCGCTGGCTTGAGCATTTTAGAAAAGAAACCAATTGGTCGCCACTCTCCGTCGACTTTTTGTTGGAGCACTGCTCCTACGGCTGTGGCAGATGCGTCAGTCATCAGCGATGTTGGGGCATCGTGCTCAGGATGTACTAGCATTGTTGCTTCTGCAAGTGAGTTCTTTACCTCGCCGAAAGCGCGTTCCGCATCTTCGTTCCAAGGAAGGGACGACGTCTTTCGCTCTTGTTTCGTTAGGAGGACCTCAAGATGTTCGAGCAGTTGGGTGCAGTTCGGAACGAAACGTCGGTAAAAATTTACCGAACCGAGAAACTGGCGAAGTTTGGTGGTCGAAGTCGGCCTCGGGAAATCTTTGATGGCTTGTACCTTTGATGGCAATGGACGAATGCCCGAGGAGTCAAGCCGATGACAAAGAAATTCCAATTCCGGAACTCCGAACACAATTTTCGCGGCGTTGATGACAATGCCGTGGCTGCGCAGTCGTTCGAAGAGTAGGTCTAAGTGGGTCGTGTGCTCTTCCAGTGACTTGCTGGCTATGAGCAAATCGTCTATGTATGCGAAGACAAAAGGTAACCCTCGTGTGACAGCGTCGATGAACCGTTGGAATGACTGAGCCGCATTTCGGAGGCCAAAGGGCATGCGGAGAAATTCAAAAAGTCCAAACGGTGTCATGATCGCTGTTTTCGGGATGTCTTCTTCGGCGTGAAATCCTGGATGTTAGGTAGAGGGTACCTGTCCGGTACAGTGTTCTTATTTAGGGCACGATAATTGCCACATGGCCGCCAGTCTCCATTTTTCTTCGACACCATGTGTAATGGAGACGCCCAGCTGCTAGACGAGGGTCGGATGATGCCAAGGTTTAACATGTGCTCAAACTCTTGGCGAGAATCGCGGAGTTTCTCTGGGGCTAGACGGCGGGGACGACAGTAAACAAGTGGTCCTGTCGTCACGATGTGGTGTTGTACGTCGTGCGAGACGGGTTTGGTCCAATCAGGTGACTGAGTAAGGCTCGGAAACTTACTCAGCGAGGTCTTGAACGCTTCTTCCGGGATCGTGCAGGCAGAGGTGTAGACTGCATTGTCGTCCGTTGCGATACCATGGATGGAAAGTCGCGTGGAGGAGTCTATCAGTCGCCTGCTTCTGACATCCACGAGGAGCTTGTAGTGGTTGAGAAAGTCCGCGCCGAGAATTCCTTGACTGACGTCGGCCACCAGGAAGATCCACCGGAAAACCCGCCGGAGGCCGAGGTTAAGGGTGATCGACCGTTCTCGGTAGACTGGGATGGCGCTGTTGTTCACTGCGCGCAGAAAATAGATTGGTGTCAAGGAACGGTCGGCACGCGTTGCTGGAACTGCGCTGATCTCGGCTCCGGTGTCGACAAGGTACCGGTTCTTGGTGGCTCGGTCACAGACGTAGAAAAGGCGACTTTCGTCGAGGCCCTGACCACTCGTCGCCTCTAGAGGTCGGCCGGCCTGTTTCCCTGCCATGAACAGGGGCGGAGGCAATGCCGGGCGTTGGCACCGAAGCGGCGGTGGTAGTAGCAGACCCCGGAAGGGCTCGGTGATCGCGTGTTTTCGACGCGTGTCCGGCGAGACGTCGATTCGCCGCGTGCCCGACGAGACGTGGAACGTCTGCGACGTGACTCACGAGGGTGGGGGGCGCGGCCTTGAGTAGCTGCGACGACGATCTCCTCCAAACGTTGGCAGAGCTGCTCGATGTTGGCCTGGGGAGGCTGGCTGTTGGCGGCCAATCCAGAGTCCCGGGTTGTTGGTTGCTGTGGAGCCACGGTAACACTGGCGACCGATGGAGTGGTCACCTCCATCAAGGCGTCGGCTAGCGCGGCAAGTCCGGTGAGATCCAACGTTCTTGCTGTCGCCAAAACCATCTGAACATTGGAAGGTAGCCTTTGTAAAAACAGCTCGCGGAGGAATACGTCGTCCAGATTGTTATACTTCGTTTCACCTTACCGTAATATCCCGAGTCATCGCCCATCCCCGAGTCATCGCCCACCCCAATTTTTGGGCCAATATAGATTTCTAAAAAAACACCGAGTCATCGCCCACCCTTCAAATACCCCAACGCGGACTCCGCGATCTGCAAACACTCATCCTACCCAAATGACGCGGCCGCGGACCTTACAGTTGGAGGACGTCCGTGACAAAGTAAAACGGAGAGAAAGGCCCTCTCTTTGCTTACGCATTTTTCGCGTGAGCGACTCCGAAGTGGTAGTGTATCCATGCGAAAAGAAAACGATGAGATAACAAAATAAAAGTTTGTTTTGCTTACGAAAATGTCGATTCGACAAAAAAAAAGAATCGGAAAGATAACACAAGCATTAACCCAGTCAGGAATCGCGAGGTAAGCGTACTCCCCATATTTAGGGATATAACCGCGGAGTGTAAGGTCGAAGTCTGTCTCCGCCGAAGTAAGGTCGCTGCGAACCCGCTCCTTCTCCCCGCACGTCGCGACCGCGGTTGTGCAATGTTTTAGACAAAGCCAACAGGTAAATAAAGCTTTTCTGGAACTGCCTACACAGACGTTAGTAGAGCGTCCCAAACCCCCATTGATACGGACGCACGCATGTACGCAAAAAACAAGGAAGTTGCATAGAAAAAATCGTAAGGGTGCAGGCGAGCTGGTGAATATTAACCATGTTGATTTAACCTGAGACTGGGGTAGAGAAGAAGCATCAAACGTAGAAGGGACAGAAAATAGACAGGACGACGTCTCAAGTTGCGCAAGAGCTTGTGATTGACAAGGCGCCCGACTTGGCCCGACGCCAAAGTATTTGCCACGCGATCGCCGGCTTTTCCGCTTTCCCAGCCAGTGTTGCGGAGTTGCCACTCCGGAGTTGGAATGATTCCGGAATCATTCCAGATTTTCGCGACCCCGGAATGGAATAGGAATGGAATGGCGGCAACATTGAGGGGAATGGAATGGGAATGGAATTAGATGTCTTTTGCCCGGAATGGAATAGAAATGAAATAAGCCCAGTTTTTTTTTTTTTTTTTTTTGCGGGCAGCGAAATTGAGCTAGTCAGCGAGCCAGTGCTCAGAAATAAGATGAGTGGGCGGGAAACAGCTAACCTGCGCGGAGCTCTAACAGACAATGCAATAAAAAAAAAAAAAAAACAAGCGTCAAAGCAAAGAGCAGAGGGGGAGGGAGGGGGGGGGGGAGGGGTGGCGGTGGCGCCTTTTGCGCAGGCGACGGGCTTTGCTGGCGTTACACGAGAGCGAGCGAAACAAGAAACCAAGCACCAAGCAAAAGAAACGAAGGCATGGAGATACACGCGCGCACAGACTGAGATCTGGGAGCGGGGGACGACTCATCACTCGCAGAGCTCTGATAACTCGTTGACTCACGCGCCGCCGAAAGATGATCAGTTATTGTTTTCTTACGCCCGTGTCCCACTAGAGCGACAGACAGAAACGAACGACAGCGACAAGCCTCAAACCAGAGTCTTTCGCGATTTGACAGGCTTTGTATAATAAAGGAGGCTATGCTCAAACACGAGCATCATGCAA
>JABSTQ010005074.1:0-93741 GCA_013358835.2 Ixodes persulcatus
AAAGTGCGGCTCTACAACCCGATTCGAAAAAAAGGCTGTCTCCGAAACTACAAAGCCCCTGGCAAGGACCTTTCACCATCACTCAAACGTCTCAGTGATGTGTTCTATCGTATACGTCGCAGCAATCGATCGAGGGCCCTTGTGGTCCAACCCGACGCTATGGTTGTACGAAGGACTTTGTTAAGCCTCAACTGAAGCTTCAAAGGGACAGGAGGGGGATATTGTAGCGGAGAAGAAGAAGACGAGCTAGGCAACGTGACAGAAAGAGCGCGCCGAGTTTGGGGCAAGGATGATATTAAAGAGTTCGAAAGCAGACATCTCCTTCAATATATATATATATATATATGTCTCCGTTTTCTTTCTTTTAAGAAGTTCTTGGAGGTGAGGAAACGAGAGCTTTCCCTTCCGCCTCCGACGCAAGCTAATACCATATTCTCCCAAAAGCACCAGTTGACGTATTCCCGGTCATTGCTCTCAAGGAGCACTGTTCCCAAACACTCGAAGGGCCCAAGCCATTTCACGTTTTCACACAAGGGGGCTGGGTATTTGCTACACAGAAGCGTCGCTAGTTGAGGAAAACGGCGGCGCCAGTTTCCTCAAATGTGTACTTTCCCAACAAATGGGCGGCAATATCTGCTCGTAAGCTTATTCCTCAATGAAGTTCCCAAAAAAAGGCAGCGAGGCAAACTGCGAGGGGCATCTGCTTTGCTCAATCCTCGTGTATTCCGACTATAAAATCCACTTTTACTGCCAAAGATACGCACGAAACGTTCTGGGTTCTTGAGAAGGTATTTGGGATTTACAATTCATTCCGGTCGTTTGTTGTTCACAATGGTGGAAGCTTACGCTTCGATCGTGCTTGACAAAAGAGCAAGAAGGCTGGGTGTCTGTTTGTCTTTACATTTTAGGTTTTAAAATGTGTTGACCTCAGTGCTGATGTGGTGTTCGTGTTGTAGCCTTTAAGCCGTTCATCCCTAAGCTGACAGTGAGGTGGAAGTTACATGCCCATTGGAACAGTTACACGTCTATCTTTCGCTGAGTAACCACACTCTCGTTCATACTTACGCGCAGAGGAAGGGTCAGGTGATCCAAGGAAGGTGGTTGATTAGCTCTGGTGAGCTCGTAGCTTCCATCGCACTGACACCTTAGGGGTAAACGAAGTATAGTATTGTCGGGATGACGTGACAACGTTAATATGTCTTGCGTGGAGTTCGTGAGGCGTGGCCTTTCAACGATGTGGTTAAACGCAAGCTTTTCTCCTTGTCATTTCCAGCCCACTTGTGTGAGCCATTCGAGTTGTTCCTATGCGGCCTTGCGCTCAAATCGCCGTCGTTTCTTTGATGAGTTGTCTCTTGCACGACATTTCAGCTTGCAAAACATTTTAGAGCGCAGCTCTTAGGCGCCCATTTCCGGCTTGAGCGGCGTCGGCGTCGGCGTCGCCGTCGCCGTCGGCGTAACCGTGAGTTCACGTGAACCCCGTGAGGTCACGTGACCCCGGTGACGTCAAGTGACCCACGTGAGGTTACGTGACCCCGGTGATGTCACGTGACCCCGGTGATGTCACGTGACCCCGGTGACGTCGCCTGACCTCCCGGTTACGCCGACGGCGACGGCGACGCTGCTGGAGGGAGGAGTAGCAGGCAGGATGAGGAGGTGAGGAGGAGGGAGGAGGGGTATACGCTCCCCTCAGTACCGTTCCCCCTCCTCTTCAAGAGCTGCGCTCTAATTCGGCGTTACAGGGTGTTCTAAACGGCTTTTTTTTATCTTTTTCTTAAAGCTGGCAAACGAGCTTTCTCATTTGGTACAAAAGTAATTCCAAAAGTAATGACTAATTTTCTCAAAATGACTACCTGAAAGTAATTCATTACATTAGAAAATTACCAGTCTAAAGAAGTAATGCATTACATGAATCATTACCACGAAAAGTAATTTAATTACTCAAATTTTATTAACGTAATGCCATTACTGCCATCTCTGGAGCCAAGCTCGATAACCGTTCGGCCACCGACGCCTTGCTCGAAGACGCGCGTGGTAATATTTAACTCATCAGTGAGGGGCGCTCGGGTGTGATATGGAAAAACCTAAACTTGAACAATAAACCAAAACCGCTTCTCGAATCCTGTAGACGAGTTATATATCAACGCGTGACAGCCGGCGGGGGGTTCCTTAACAAGTTCATTCCATGAATTTTTGTGAACCTAAAATACTCTAAGTAGACTTAAACCCTGCCAATACTTTGATGCAATAATGAAAATTCTGTATTTTTAGACTCAGTTGTTCCTTCGCAAGTAAATTCTACAACTGCACTATTAAAGAACGGTGGTTCCACTGACGCGGATAAAATCCAAATTCGTCCGGAGAAGTTTGTCTAAGACCTTGCACCCGCGCTTACGCACGTTTTTAATGTTCATTTTGAGACCAGTGTTCAATTTCAATCAGCCAGAGTGCTAGTACTGCAAAAAGATGGAAAGAAACATGATATAAGAAACAAGCGTCCATTTCGATTGCTCCGGGTTTTTCAAAAGTTCTTGAGAAAGTACTACTTTCAAGGATACATAACTGGGCACGTTGTTAAGAGTTCATGTTGAAAAACAGTCGCACTGTTTTTTTAACGTGAGCTACTTTGCAGCTTAACCCATTTTTCTGCAAAAAATATCTTCTTACCGCCACTCAGTTCGGGTTCAGAAAAAACTCTTCCAACACAGTCTGCACTCTATTCCAAAATGAATATACCTTGCATCAATTTGAAAATAGCAAACTCGCACTTGGTTAACATTAAAAACGAGCGTTTTGGTAAATATACTTAAACAACCGGAAAGAATAAACAAAAATTCGGGACGAAAACAGACGCATACAACTCTTTCAACTCTCAACGACATTTATTTCGTCTCCGTTCAAACGACGGCCTTCGAGCACGTTCAGGGGAGAGAGCAGAGAAGGAAAATGGGGGGGGGGGGGGTTGAAAGAGGAGGAGGGGGAAAAACGGGTTGTTCGCGGCCTTCCCTCAAGGCCTCTGGTCCCTTCCGCCCAGTTGGGGACGGAGGAATTTCATCTCCCTGTCGGAAAGAGCCAGAGATGCCGAAGCAACGTTAGTGATTGAGCTCCTACTGCGTACGATTCGGCGACCTCCCTGCCGAATCTCTGCCGGTGTCCTCCCAATACGCGCGTACCTTCGTATCTGGGCGAACATCCGCCGCACGTCTTACGGTGGCCGATTATTGGATGCATGGAGTCGTCGGGGGGTTCGCTCACCTCCCGCGAGTGTTCCCTCAGGCGGTCATTTAGGCACCTGCCGGTCTGCCCTATATACTCCCCCCCCCCCCCCCCACACGAAAAAGGGATGGAATAGACTACCTCCTTCTTACACTTAACAAACTGCTGTCCGTGCTTTTTGTAGCATTGGGTCGCGGAGGGTGGGTTATTCACCATTCTGCACATTTGTTGAAGCCTTTGATTGCAGCTAAACACTACCCCTACCTCGAAGCGAGAGGCGAGTCCCTTAAGGCGGTGCGCGGTGTTGTGCAAGTAGGGGATAACTGCAAAACGTTTTTTGCGAGGAACAGGAGCGGCTGGCGGTGCCCGGGAGGTGGTGATCAGCCTCTTTAGGGTATTTGCCACTACGTCCTCGGGGTACACTGCCCTCCTTAGCCTCTCTGTCTGGAGAAGCACGCTGTGCGCGGTGAGATGGGGGCACGACCTGGTTCCAGAGGATTTTAGGAGTGATTTCACGAGACCCCGTTTAACTGCTTTGGAGTGGGCACTCGTGAAGGGCAGGACCGGCTTTTGTGTGCACTGTCTGAATTCCCAGCACATCCCATCGGGGCGCATCTTCAGGTGCAGGTCCAAGTATTGAAGACCGTCTTCAGACGGGTCTTCTCTCTTGAAGGAGAGGCCGGTGGGGCTCGAAGTGAAGGCCTCAATGACAGATTCGGGAGGGGTCTGCTTTGGGTGCACGATCAGATAATCATCCACATACCGGAACACCCGGCTCTCCGGTGCGGTCTCCTCCATTCGGCTCTTAATGGCCCGGTCCACGTACATCAGGAAAATGTCGCTCAAAGCAGGGGCCAGACACGAGCCTATGCATACGCCGGTCCTTTGAATGTAAACGTTACCCTCGTACTCCACCAATGTCGAGCGAAGATATAACTCAAGGAGAGAAATGAAACCGCTAACAGGAATTCCCGACGAATTCTGAAATTTGCAGGCTCCATGTTCGTGAATTGCGTTGTTCACGGACTCGAGTAGAAAATGTAGAAGGCCGCGAACAACCCGTTTTTCCCCCTCTTCCTCTTTCAACCCCCCCCCCCCCCTTTTCCTTCTCTGCTCTCTCCCCTGAACGTGCTCGAAGGCCGTCGTTTGAACGGAGACGAAATAAATGTCGTTGAGAGTTGAAAGAGTTGTATGCGTCTGTTTTCGTCCCGAATTTGTGTTTATTCTTTCCGATTGCTTAACGCACTTGGTGTTTTTGTAGATTTTAGTAAGGCTTTTTATACCTTAATACATATGCTATTATAAGTATATATAAGGTACAAAATTCGAGGTTGGCCGCTGGCTTTAGAAAAAAAAATAGGCTTTCAATTTCTGGCAGGTCTTGCCACCCTGACTAATAATGTTACATCCTATTCCCTCAACGCGCTGCATGCTGGGAGATGGTAACTCATTGAACATATTACGGTCTTCAAATGCTAAAATTGACGTTACCGTACTTACTGAACATCTTAAGTATATGCGACTCGTAATTGGTTTCACTCACCATAAAAAAAATCGCAAATGTTATATGTAAAAGCACCTTTGTGCAAATATGCGTTTTTGTGTTTCAGCAAAGTCCAAATTTTGTATCTTTGTTTTACAGTTGCTTTCTTCTGCCACTGTCAGGGACCCGGAAGCCGTCAAGCTGTTCAGGCAGCTTTTTTTTTTCGGTCTCCTTTTCATCAGTTGTTGGGGAAACAAGTTGTTATTATTAATAATATTAATATTAATAATTAATATTATTATTTTAAATATTGACAAGAAGTGAGCTCTAACGAGTAGGAAATCCGCTGATCGATAAATGATTGGAGTTGACAGTCCGTGAAACCCTGTCCTCGCTACAATTGTTACAATGGCTGTGTAGTTGACTTTCTGGTAACAACGAACAAACTTTGGAAATCCTTAGCAGAATTAAAAAATAGTCTTCTCCGCAAGCAATAAATCGTTTTAGTTCATCTGAAAGAACCGACGGAGACTTTCCAGCACTCTAGGCGTTTATCTTACGCCTACAAAAGGTTTCATCTTAATATTTATTATGGTACATTTTGTTTCAATCTACAGGGTGATACAAGGAGACGCCAGGCTCTTTAAATCGACCCGAAAATTCGGTTTCTTAACCTATCGCGCTACGACTTTGTGCAGCGTTGCCCACAGATGGTGCATTTGTTTTTTTCCAAAATTTGCAGAGAGCGAACTTACCTGAGGAAAAAGTAAAGAAAGAAAAAGGCTTAGCTCCTATGGAAACGCAGCGACGCCACCGGTCTTCAAAGAACACGACGCCGTTTCGCACGGGAGACAAGAGATGGCGCAACAAACGCCGCCAGCGAACAAGCATACGGCGCCGAGAGCCGGCGTCTTTTCTTTAGCAGACGATATTTTCGACTCAAAAGTGGCGCGCGTTCCGCAGGGGGCGACAGTCGCAGAAACAAACACAACAACTGATATAAAAAAGCTCGCGCCGCTTTTGATTTGAAAAGATCGTCTGCTAAAGAAAAGACGCCGGCTCTCGGCGTTGTATGCTCGTTTCTTTGGAGGCAGTTGGCGTCGCGACCGCTTGCGCCAGCTCTTGCCTCCCTTGCGAACTTGGCGCCGTGTTGTTTGAAGACCGGTGGCGTCGCTGCGTTTTCATAGGAGCTAAGCCTTTTTCTTTCATTACTTTTTCCTCAGGTAAGTTCGCTCTTTGCAAATTTTACAAAAAAATGTACAATCTGTGGGCAACGCTGCACAAAGTCATAGCGCGATAGGTTAAGAAACCGAATTTTCCGGTCAATTTAAAGAGCCTGGCGTCTCCTCGTATCACCCTATAGATCTAAATTTAAAAAAATGAAAGTCGCTTACAACCCCCTGTAACACCGAATCAGAGCGCAGCTCTTGAGGAGGAGGAAAGAAGGGTACTGAGAGGAGCGTATACCCCTCCTCCCTCCTCCTCACCTCCTCATCGTGCCTGCTACTCCTCCCTCTGAGCGGCGTCGCCGTCGGCGTAACCGCGAGGTCACGTGACCCTCGTGACATCACGTGACCTTCACGACCTCACGGGGGTCACGTGACCTCACGAGGGTCACTTGACCTCACGGGGGTCGCGTGACCCCAAGGCGGTCACGTGACGTCATCGCCATCGTCAGCGATGACGTCACACGTGACGATGGCGTCATCGTGATGACATCATTAGTGACGTCACCAGTGATGGCGTCACCTTGATGATGACAATGACGATGAGGATGACGTTATCCCGATGACGTCACTGATGACGTCATCAGTTATGTCACCAGTGACGTCACGCGTCCAATAATGCACCGCGCGGTTACGCCGACGCGGACGGCGACGGCGACGGCGACGCCGCTCAAGCCGGAAACGGGTGCTCTAAAACTCTAGAACTGCGCTCTAAAAAACTTCCATATGGTCGACCACTGTAAAGTGCAGGCTGGCAATGGCTTAGACAGGCCGAAGGGTTCAAGGGGGTGAGATTAGTTTGTTGCTGTTGATTGAAAGTAACTAGTTATTGTTCTTTCGACTACAAGAGCCTGAACGGTTAATTTTTTTTTTTAATTTCAGTTTCAATTTTTTGAGTACTCTGGTGGCACAAAGCGTTCGACCAAGTTGCCCACATGTGAAACCATCTCTGGCCGTCTTCACCGCTAGGCGGCTGGCGTAATAAGTCACGCGAGCGATCTGCCGCTGATAAAAGGTCGGCGCAGGAATATGCGCGGAAGGTAGAGTGAGTCGCGAGCGCACTTGACAGTCGATAAATGAAAACCTGTTGAACAAGTGCGTTATGTCATTCTTTAAGGCGGGTAGCAGCAAGGGAAACAAACACACTTGTAGAACTGTGGAAGGTAATTTTTTCTAGCCCGCCATCACAATATGATCGTAAGGTGGGGATGCTTTCATAGAAAATTTATAATAAGGCATATATATATAATTTATCGGAATGTTCCATGAGACACACATTTTAACTTGCCATTCAACATCACAGTCACGGACAATAGGGTGATTAAATATGTCAACACAGATTTGAGCAGGAACCATAATGACATAAGCTGGAAAATAATATATCTTTACTACCAATCAAGAGAGCTACCTAAAGTGCGTATTATCAAAACCTGACGTGAGTGAATAAATGCATGAAACATTACGATGACAAACATATGTCCAACACAAAACCACGACATTTATTGATATCAATCTTTTGTATACACGAATCTGAAATTTCACATTCGTAACCATAAAGAGCTCACACAAGTTCAGTGATCACACTTAACGAGGCATAGTTTAAATAAATACATTGAACGTTTAGGTATTGCAGAAGCCTCAATGTCAAACGTGCCATAAACAGGCAAACTGCGCGAACAGATACTACGTCCACTCGTAGTGAGCGTGTTGATCATTTTCATAATTTATGTAGTCCATAGTTGACAGGCGTATTGCCAACATTGCTCCAAACACATTTTCAGTACACATCGCAGATATGTGCAAAGGGTAAGACTAATGTTGCACCTTACAAGACTAATGTTGCACCTTAATGTTAGCACCTTACATGACAGCTAGTGACACGTTGGTAAACGTTGTTTTAGAAATGTGGAGTATAAACATTTCTCCAGAGCCCTAAAGCTTGTATTAAAAAGAGAGGTGGGTCCGGGTTCAAAGCTGTTACGCAGAAAAACATTTTGTGAAAAAAAAACACATATACTAGCGTCTTCCAGATGCATCTAACATCGTAAAATATTTATGTGGGCTAGTTAGTTCAACTATTAAAATCATGAAGCGCAAGGGACAAACAGGGACATAAAGTAGACAGGACAGCGCTAATGGATAAGAGACAGGATAGCCCTGTCCTGTCTAGTTCATGTTCGTGCCTGTCCCTTGCGCTTCATAATTTTAACATTTAACATCCATTTCTTTATTACACTTCTGCGAAGTTCAAAAGGTCATCGCGTAGTAGTTTATTCAATTGTGACATATGAAAGCTCGACCACACATATTCGCTTTGCAAAAAAACGCGAAGGAAGGTTGGCAGCATAGACTAATTATTGAGCACACGTTTTGAATAGAAAAGAGGGAAGATTGAAAGTATGCTCAAGTTAGCATAACCTTCGTGGGGAATAGAAGGCCGTCTGGTATACTTTAATTGAAAGTCAAGTTTCTAATGAGAACGTAATGTTGTAGTAACCTCTAATAAAAAAGAAACGTCATAAATTGAGAAAAGGGAACTCGACAGTTTACTCCAATTTAACACCAACTTTGAACAAGAAAAAGTTAAGAGTATTCCCAATTTGAACTTCAGCTTTGAATGAAAAAAAAAAACGTGAGCTTGACTCTACACTTTTGTTGAATATTACTTCTGAATAACGAAACTAGGGTGTACAGTATACCCTAATTGAACACCAACCTTTAATAAAATAAGTAAGCTGTCTAGTATAACACATAAGTTTTGAATAAAGATGAAACAGATTGGATGTACAATTATGGTAGAGATGACCGTCGCACTATTAATTAATAGTCGTACAGAGTGCGGCGTCTTTGGGGGCGTCTATGCGCCGATAATCTATTTTTAGCATTATTTCGAACCCATCGGAGTAAAAAAAAAATGATGTAATAATTTCAAAAATGTGATATACATTGAAATCAACTATATATAACACATTAGATGTATAAATATAAAATACATTTTTATGGTTCTGCATTTTGTCTTGAAACGAATATAAGAGATCTAGTTCTCATTCTAACATGTTCCAACATTAAACTCCCATAGCTGTCTAAATTATAATCGCTATCAATAGTTCAACATTTTTAGACATTTTTTCTTAGTTTCGTCCAAGAAGGCGACAACGATTTCTTTTTGTAAGGCCCGCGTTTCGCATGTCGAGGTGTGAAGGCTGCTTGTGAATCACTCTCCCGTGATCTGAACGATTTCGGTGTCCCACACGAGATAAAATAACCTCACCAATAAACACAAGAACTGAGATAGACACACCCACGACCCAAGCCATGAAAAATGGTCTCAGGTCGCTTAAATTCAGAACCAGTTTTTGGGTGGGCTGCAATCTACTCTCGCGAAAGTATCTGCTCTTGTACTCGTCAAGGTCAGCATACCTTTCGTAGAGGCCCGTCTCAATCGCCCTACTCAAAGTGGCATCGAAGTCATCTCGGTAAACGGAAGATGCCCTCATTGCTGGTCCTACAGGGTACGAGAACACGGTGCCTTCGGTCTCGACGTACCCTCTTCCGAGAAGCTCTCGCCTCAAAGCCTCGCTGGGACCCGTTCGTGAATTGTAGGTGAAGAACGTGTCCCTTCCGTCAGCGGAGATTTTAATCCAGCGGGGACCACGTAGAGCTGAGTTCGAAGTTTGGTAACACTGATATGAACTCTTGATTGGGCCATTTCTCTTAAAGATTATCAGTGATCCATATGCACCGAGGATGCCAGGCTCTTCAAGGATGCAAAGCCGATGTCCTGATTTAACGAGTTGCTCGAACGATACGAACTGAGTGGCGTCTCCCTCAAGTGGAAGGTTGTTTAGAAGCGAAGTGAGACGGCCTTTAAAAGCGGTCGATATCACGACAAACATTAAGGCCGTTATGCCGTACAATATTCGGGATGGAGACCCGTTTAGTAGGCTTCTGTGGAGCTGGGCGCTCTGCTGCAGAAATGCCGCCACCATGGCAAATACAAAGTGAAATATATTCACGTTCGCCTTCAGTGTAACTTTTGCAATTAGGCCATATGTCAAGACGAGTATCAAACAAGAAGCGAGAAAGCCCACCCATACCTCACATGAAAATGGCAAGATAAATACTGTCTCCTTGGGAACCGGACCACGCTTTCGAGCATAAAATGAAAAACCGGCGGATCCGAAATAATGAAGACTGCTAAACAAACTTCTAGTGTCTCTATTTGCATCAATGTACAAACTAATTATAAGGTTGCTGGAAAAGATCTGAAACGCGTCCGGGTAAACGTCAACACGAACAGAAGCGTTGCGGTGCGCCAACAGCTTTAATGTAACATTCAAACTTGGATGGTGACAGGCGTAAGTGCTTTGACATGCAAGGTGCATGAAGCTCCCATTCAGCTTCTGTTGCCTTTCTACCAATAAACCCCTCGCATTAGTTTGGTGCTCGATTTGTTTCCTTTCAAACTCGCTAGTCAAGAAAAGACTGCTGTTGTCGAAACTTAATACGTATCTGCCGCTGGCTCTAGGATACGGTGGCACAAATGGTATTCTGACATACTTTGCAAAAACTTGGGAGGGATGACTTTCGTATTCCGCTACGACGAAAGCACTCATGAAATAATCTGTTTGTACGCTATGCCACACCTGTTTAAGATCGCATTTGCCGCATATGAAGTAAACTATATTGAAAAACGACCTCCTAAATGTGGAGCACATCTTGTTCTGGCAAAGACTAAAGTGCATCCTGCCTTCACTCCACAAAGTTACCGGCTTCGCCCGGAACTCCAGGTAAGCCTTGAACAGCGCGATGTTGTCCTTGAGACACTCTTCGGGCACAAAGACATCCGTGAAGTCGTTCCCCGTCTCACAAGAGAGGATGAGCTCGTTGGGTATGTCTGCGATTGTCTTGAGGACGCTCCCAGTGCCTTCAGACTTGTAACTGTTCAGGGACGTCAGTTCTTTGATGAAGAGACGCAGGAACATTATCCCTCGTAGTATTGACCACATTTCTGGTTGTCCGTTTAAGTTATATTATGTAACCCATCATTTATATTATCTTCAGTCACTGTGAAGAAGCTCTGGAATTTGTTTCGTTTCTTTCAGAGACCCTAACAATTGTTCCTACGGATAGTCTTTGCGTCTAAATAGCGCGCAGGCACGTCGAAGCGAAAGTTTTTGTTTATAGCCTGTATCCTAATGACGAACATTATGCGTCCTCGCACTGGGCCTCACTGAAGCCAATCAGTCCGTCGCGGTACCAATGTGTGCTGGGTTACACCACCTACGACTTGAATTTAATTGTGCCAGTTTATCGCAATACTCTAATACTCAACGCTGAGTTCTCTTTTAAGTATACAATAGAAAATGAGATTGGCGTTTCAGATGTTTTAAATTGTATGAAAAAATATGCGTGCTGTCCCGTTACCTGGACCAAACAAGATAACATTTATATGTCGATTTTACTTCGATTTGTATGTCCTCTATTTGAGCCGCAATCACGTGAAATGTGTGCTCATTTTAGTCAAATGAGCACACATTTCACGCGATTGCGGCTCAAATAGAGAAAATACAACGAAAATATTACATTTCGAGATTGAGGTTTTCTTGTAGTCAACAAATATATCTCAAGTAATTTAAAAAAATAAAAATTTACAGAATTGGGGTTTTTGAGAAAATCGACCTCAAACGTTCAACATTGGTTATTTCTAACAAAGTGTACGCGAAGGTAGCGAAGCGGCTAATCAAGGAACCACAATATTATTATTATATCTATAAAGGGCTTGCTTTGGGTTTTCTATAGAGCCAAATAAAGAAAATGTAGCTAAGTACAGACAAAGTAATGACTTGCCAAAAAATTTACCAAACTTCGACCTGAGTGACGAGTTTGACATTATTTTTAGAAAACGATCCAATTCCTAAAAATATTTGAATACATCAAGGTATCTTTATAGTAGTTATGAAATGAGGGGAAAAAGTTAAAAGGGTGTAGAAAAAACACTAGCGCTAGCAGAGGGTGTCAAACACGCGACCTGCGACGGCAGGCAAAAACACTAGTTAATTGTGCCACTGCGGCTTCTACGCTTCGCAACTCGAAAGCAAAACATCTGGGGAACATACGTTTTGCGCCCAGCTTCATTTGAGAAATGCCCTCAAAACAACGATTTTTTTCGTCAAAGTTAAAATTTAGACCCTTTTAGCCTGCCCGATTTGAGATGAAACCACCCTTATACATATATACCGGGTGTTTTTGCGAAGACTTTCAAAAATTCTAGAAGTCATTGCGTTTGAAAAAAAAAAAGAGAAACTGTCTTCAGGAACCAATTACTAGCCACGGCGGAAGTCAGGAATTTGCAGAAACATAGTAATCAGCCAGAAAATTAATGAACATTTGTTTATTAACTTTTTTATTAGTGGAAATAGACATACGGTTCCAATTAGAAAGTTGCTGAGCGTTACCGAAAACCACTAAATCAGTCATTTTCACAAAGGCTTTTAGCGCGTGAGAAAAGTGTTAGCGCACTAAGTTTACCACTCGTGGAGCAGGTACAAGGCTAGCTAGCGGTTGCGGTAAGGCGCCCGCGCAATTTTTCCGCCTCTTATCTAGCCCCAGCCTTGTACCTGCTCCACGAGCGGTAACTTTAGTGCGCTACTACTCTACTCACGCGCTTAGTGACTTTCTGGAAATGACTGATTTAGTGGTTTTCGATAACGCTCAGCAATTTTCTAATTGAAACCTTATGTCTATATCCATTAATTAAAAAGTTAATTAACAACTTTTAATTAATTGGTTGGCTAATTAGTATGTTCTTGGCAATTCCTGACGTCCGCTGAGGCTGGTAGTTTGTTCCCGAAGACAGGTTGTTTTTTTTGTTTTTTTTTCAAACGCCCTAACTTTTAAAAGTTGTGAAAGTCTTAGCAAAAACAATTGGTATATATACTATATGGGCGGTTTCATATGGATTCAGGCAACGAGTGGCAGTCGTATTTTTTTATTTTGCTTCAAAATTTTATATTTTGTGGTGTATGTTCCAAGAAGAACAATCCATTTTATTTTAATGACCTGACATGATTAGTTCCTGAGAAAAAAAAAAATCTCAAAGAAGCGGGCAAGAACGACGAGGTTTTGAAGATTGTCGTGTGTGGCGTTTTTTAATCACTCTCAATCTCAAAGTATTCAAAAAAGAGCGTCTATATCTTTTGGTGTGTTATTTATGCAAGTAGGTAAAACGACATTCCAAATAATATTTATTATTCGTCGCTCCACTCTTTGTAAAAATCCCCAAACATGCCTCCGCGAACAAGTGTGACCTAAATTGCGGATTTTATTTTGAGTCGACTATGTTTAGTATCGCTTTTAACATAATTCCACGTGTAGAACCTTTCATTGCCTTCCAAATTAAGCAAAATTAGTGTTTTTATCATGTACGAGTACTGAGAAATAAATTATTAAACGGAGAAGGTTTTCACTTTTCGTTCAACATCAGCACTCTGTATAAAAAAAAAAAAAAAAAAAAAAAACATTTTTAATTTTTTTTTTCTCGCGTCGCGTTCTCTTTACACCCTTTTTTTAGCCAGAATACATTCCGTTAGAGGTATTTGCATTGGTTTGAGTTTTAAGCCTCTAAATATGCTAAAAAAGAGCAAATGCCGATGGTGGGATTTGACGATTTTCGTGTGTGGCGTTTTCGAACCACTCTCAATCTCAAAGTAATCAAAAGAGAGCTTCTATATTTTTTTATTGTGATATATATGCAAATCGGTAAAACGACATTTCAACTACTATTTTTATTTGTCGATACAATCTTTGTAAAAATCCCCAAACATGCCTCCGCGAACAACTGTGACCTGAACCGCAAATTTTTTTGTTAGACAACTATGTTCAGTTTTGTTTTTAAAATAATACCACGTGTAGAACCTTTCATTGCCTTCCACATTATGTAAAGTTTGTGTCTTAATAACGTACGAGTACTGAGAAATAAACTATGAAACAAAGAAGGTTTTCACTTTTCGTTCAATTTCAGCACGCTGTATAAAAAAAAAAGATTTTTAATTTTTTTTTTTTTTTGCTTCGCGTTTTTTTACACCCTTATTTTACTCAGAATACATTCCGCTAGAGATATTTCACTGGTTTTGAGTCTTAAGCCTCTAAATATGCTGAAAAATGATTCGGATCTGTTATCAACATGAGTTTCGCATTAAAAATATAGAATTTCGCATTTAAAAATCTAGGTTTCAAATAGGAAGTGTATTTTACTCAAATGTTTTACAATATTATACTTTGATATTTCTAACGTAGTATCGATTATGTAGTTCATAGGGTTTAGGCTTGAGGCCCCTCCAATCATGGCACCGGCGGAAATTGTCTGAAAACCCACTTTCGGCAGTTGCGATTTTATAGTGTTTAGACGTTTGGAGTTGCAAACTTGTTATTATACGCCCAACGACATTCATGTTTTTATATGAGTATTTATTCAACGTCCCTTAGATTATTATAATAGAATAAAATATACAGCTATAACCCATAAAACCACCATCAGCATTTGCTCTTTTTTAGCATATTTAGAGGCTTAAAACTCAAAACTAGTGCATATACTTCTAACATAATGTTTTCTGGCTAAAAGAAAAGTGTAAAAAAACGAGACGCAAAAAAAAATTTAAAAAAAGTTTTTTTTTATATTTTTCTGCAGCGTGCTGAATTGAACAAACAGTGAAAACCTTCCCTGTTTCATAATTTATTTCTCAGTACTCGTACGTGATTAAGAGACAAACTTTACATAATGTGGAAGGCAATGAAATGTTCTACACGTAATATTGTTTCAAAAACAAAACTAAACATAGTCGACTAAAACAAAAATCCGCATGTTTAGGTCCCAGTTGTTCGCGGAGGCATGTTTGGGAATTTTTACAAAGATTGGATTGACGATTAATAAATAGTAGTAGGAATGTCATTTTACCGACTTGCATATATATCACAATAAAAATATATCGAAACTCTCTTGTGAATACTTTGAGATTGAGAGCGGTTTAAAAACGCCACACACAAAAATCGTCAAATCCTACCAGTGGCATTTGCTTTTTTTTAGCATATTTAGAGGCTTAAAACTCAAAACCAAGGCAAATACTTCTAACGGAATGTATTCTGGCTAAAGAAGGGTGCGAAGGGAACGCGACGCGAGAAAAAGAAACAGATTAAAAATGTTTTTTTATATACAGCGTGCTGAAGTTCAACGAAAAGTGAAAACCCTCTCTGTTTCATAATTTATTTCTCAGTACTCGTACAGGTAGAAAAATGTTTGAACAGCAGTAGAGGCTTTATTACACGACGTTCCAGGAAGAGACTTCCCTTCTTCAAGTGTGCAGAAAATACTGTTGCAAAGCGTTTTTAGAGAGACCAAAGGAGAGGAGGAACATGGGAAAAAGCGGAAGAAAAAAGTCAGATATATAATAGTACAAGTAAAAACACTTGAGCATGAAAAAAACTACATTCCAACAAAACACACATATAAAAAAATTAAAGTGGTAGTTTTAAGGGGAACACGGTCGCGGCACTCGTTAGCGAAACCAAGAAAATATATCACGGGCAACGGCCTCCTTCACGTTAAAGTTAGAGCTCCAGATTCAGAAATTCAAAAGAAAATATCCTGCATCTATTCTCGACGACGCCACAAGAAAGGCATCCGCTCTGGAACGTAGCGCACTCCTTGAATCCACACGACAGCTTCACTCCAACGAAACAAGGGTGCCGTTGGTTATAAACTACTATTCGAGCCTATCAAGCCTGAATTCCATATTGAAACGCCATTTAAACATCCTACATGCCGACGATAAACTTAAAAAAATATTTCCCGAATCACCATTTGTCACATTCCGTAAGCATCGGAATCTTGGGAGGATGTTATGTCCCTCGTATATAAAAAAAACCCAGTTCATGCGGCGGTTGTGGTCCTTGTCTCAACACTCCTTGCCAACTTTGACCGTTCGTTCTGACCGCTGATAAAATTTCGAGCTACGCATCAGATTTCTACGTAAATATTAAACATCATATCGACTGCAAAACCCCTGACGTGATATATATTATTAACTGCACGCTGTGTAAGAAGCAATACATAGGAGAAACTAAAAAGTCCATGAAAGAGCGATTTTATGGCCATAAGTCTGACATTGTAAATAAAGGACAAACACCAGTCGCTAGACACTTTAACTCCGACGACCACGACATTCATACGCACCTAAAAATTATCATCGTGGAAAGCAGTTTCAAAAATGATATTACGCGCAAAAATAGAGTCCTTTTATATATCTAAATTTAAATCCCTAACCCCGCTTGGTATGAACATTTCAAAAGGAAACTTATATAGGCTGTTGTAGGTTTTTAGTTTTTAGTATACTACAGGCAAACCACCTCCCCCATCGCAGAGGAAAGCGGGGGAGAGCTAAGGCTCTTTGAGGGGAGAGCTAGCAACATAGCGATATGGGGACGTCGCCCGCTAACTTCCCTCTTCTCCTTTTTGTTTGGGGGGGGGGGGATTGGGGAGATTGAGCTGGGAGGCGTTTTAAGGAGTATTTCTCGGTATTCTGTTGAGCGGTGCCACCCACGTGTGACATTTCTGGTGTCCGTTTACACACACTTCGGGCATATTTATGACCTTCGTTTCCTTCGGCGTTATACTGGCTTAGGCCTCATTCACATAGCCGTCGCCTCTCCCACCCCGGCACCGTCACGGGAGCACGCCGGGACGGGGACGCGACGGCAGGGTGTCCGAACAGGCCGCGCAAGCAAAGCGACAAAGGCCGCGACGGAAGGATTGGATTGGATCGGATTGCTTATTCATTCAACTTAAATTACAAAATAAAGAGATGATTGTGCCTGAACAGTAGTGCGCACGTTTCTTTTTTTGTAAATTAAAGAGTTGCGTCTGCTACCAGCAATTTCCCGGCGAAAAGGAACAAGAAAAACAACGTAACAAGCGTTGACTCACTGTTGGCAACCGAACGATGAAACATCTTCCGAACTTAGCGAAACTTTTCTATTTTGTGATTGGTCGGTTTTCGATGGGGGAGGGACTCCGTCATCTGCCGGGACGCCTGGACGCCGGGGGGGGGGGGGGGGCTCGAGCGGTGCATGTCCCAACATGCACCGCTAGAGGGAGGGGGGGCTCGCGCGGTGCATGTCCCAACATGCACCGCGCGGTTACGCCGACGGCGACGCCGCTCAAGCCGGAAATGGGCGCCTAAGAGCTGCGCTCTAAAAAGTTTGAGAAAAAAAAAAGTAAGCCCGCTTTGTGGATTGAATTTGGGTCCGCTGCGTATGAAGCAGACACCTTACCAATAAGCTACGCTATCGCTTCAAAAAGTCGTTTTGACCATTCGTTTCATACGAGACCCACCAAGTTTCGCGTCGAGCGCATGTTACGCAGAGCCGTTTATTGAGAGAGTTTGGCCATACATTGGTTTGAATAGGCGAGCATCTCGGGGCCAACCACAGGCTGCGAAACAGCCCCAAGCGGTGATCATGAACTCTAAATATGTGACACGACTAATTTAACCCGTTTTAGCGTCGCTAGAG
This sequence comes from Ixodes persulcatus, assembly GCA_013358835.2. Classification (NCBI taxonomy): domain Eukaryota; kingdom Metazoa; phylum Arthropoda; class Arachnida; order Ixodida; family Ixodidae; genus Ixodes; species Ixodes persulcatus. The sequence continues at coordinate 17,491 of JABSTQ010005074.1, forward strand.
TAAAAAGGTTTAGCTCTCGATGACTGAAAACTTTGCGCATGTAAGATTTTCGTCACGCTGATATTCAAGTGTAGAATAAGCGAACGTGTGCTCCAAACCAGGGCCGACTTGCTAGAAACAGCATCTCAGCTGGGACGGAGAAAGAAAGCACTGCCAAAGCCAGTGCACGAGCCGAGCGGGACTTTGTGTCTCAAGACGCTTGCGCGCCCCACCCTTTGCACTGTTTTCTTCCAGTCAGTCTCAGCTTAGACGCTGTTCTAGCAAGTTGGCCCAGAGCAAACTGTCACCGATACTCCATCTGCACAAACATCAGCAGTGCAGACAAAGGCACGGGCACGAGCGCGTAACTTTGGAAAGTGCCTCCTATGCACGATTTCTCGTACAAACAAAAGCATTTCGCTAAGCTAGGCTCACGCGCCTGTGCCTTTGTCATTACTGCGGATATTTGTGAGAGGAAGTAGAGAGGCCGAGATCGAACGCGTCTATTTCACGCTTTAAATGTCGTTTGCAATATTGTGACGTCGCGGTCTCCTGATTGGTCGACGCTGTGTCGTACCTTTAGTTTATGCTCTAACCTGTGGGGACAGTTTGCAACGCTGGCGGCGGCCTTTGCTCCGCCTATTGTCCAAACTCTCCTAATATACGGCTCTGATGTTACTGTGGCACCCTCCTATGGTTCCCTCTCCTGACATAACTACCTTGCGAAAAACAAGTTCGATGGTGTTTGTAAAAAGCATGGTGGAGGCTTGAAATCAATGCACTCTAAAACCAACACTGCCAACACCGTCAAATTTGAAGTTGTAGCGACAACATATAAGCCACGGCAGCGGATGAAGAAGAAGACGCCAAGAGCGCTCGGGCACTTCTGCTCGGGTGATCAGCAGGGTAGCCATGTCGTACTTCCACAGTTCATAGAACCAACGTGTAAATAATGTAAATAAATATTTAGCAGATAAAGCAACGCACGACTCGTTACAAGTGGTGACCCGGACGAGGAACATCGCAACCAGACGCACCGAGATGGCAACAAATGCACCTGCCCCCGTCGATCCACCGCAGGTAGCAGCCCTTGCGATCCGACTGCCACCATTCTGGCCGGCAGATCCACAATTATGGTTTGCTCAGGTGGAATCGCAATTTGTATTAAGGCGAATTACTGACCAGAACACAAAATTTCATCACGTGGTGAGCGCACTATCATCCCCAGATGTAGCTGAGGTCCGCGATATCATCATCGCTCCTCCTCCAGTGACCCCTTACGACGTCCTTAAGGACGAGCTCGTCCGTCGTACAGGCCTCTCGGAGCAACAAAGACTTCAGCGGCTGCTTACTGCCGAGGAGTTAGGAGATAAAACACCATCACAGCTTCTCCGCCGGATGAAACAGTTGCTTGCTAACGCCACAATCGACGACACATTATTCCGTCATCTATTCCTCCAACGTCTTCCAAATGATGTCCGCATGATGTTGGCATCAGCTGACAGCGCTACCGTAGAGGACTTGGCGAAGTTGGCCGATCGAATAATCGACGTTTCGAATCCTTCAGGTGTCAACCAAGTAACACAACCAGAGAAAATCCCTGCTGATTGTTGCAGCAGCATTCAACGCCGCGTGGACGAGCTCACGGAGATGGTCTCTGCCCTTCGATCTTCGCGTTCACCTCACCGACGGACAAGTCCCTACCCGACTAATCGATTTAGTCAGTCTCATAGCCCTTCCACACAACAGTGCTGGTATCATCGCACCTTCGGCGCTGACGCACGCAAATGTACCTGCCAGAAGAAGGGAAACAATCCAGCCGGCTACTAGGGACGACGAGTGATGCTGGCCAGTTACACAGTCGTCCATGTCTCTTTTTCCTTACCAATAAAGACTCAAAAATACGTTTTCTGGTCGACTCTGGTGCTGAAGTTTCGGTGGTACCACCATCCCTTCAAGACCGTGGTAACCGACAACCTTCGAAGCTAAAGGCCGCAAACGGCACCACCATCCCTACATATGGGCTGCGAACCATCACCATCAACCTCGGGTTGCGTCGCATCTTTCTTTGGGTATTCATCGTTGCAGACACGCAATACCCCATTCTCGGAGCAGACTTTCTGCAGAAATTCAACCTCCTAGTCGATGTGCGCGGCCGCCGTCTTTTTGATGGCACAACGCATCTGGCAGTATCTGGTGTTCGGACGAAACTGCAGTCCATAGGACTTGCTCCTCTCCTCTCCGTTTCTGACTCTCCATACGCCGAAGTTCTGCGAGAGTTTCCATCCCTGGTTCGTCCCTGCACCTTTACCACCCACGTGCAGCATAACATCCAGCACCATATTGAAACAACCGGCCCTCCAGTTCACGCTCAACCCCGGAGGCTCCCTCCCGACAAGTACTGTACTGCCAAACAGGCCTTTGACCACATGCTGGAGCTGGGCATCATACGTTCCTCCTCTAGCCCTAGGGCATCACCGCTCCACATGGTGCCAAAATCAACACCAGGTGACTGGCGTCCTTGCGGGGACTATAGAGCTCTTAATCAAGCCACCGTACCCGACCGATACCCAGTACCCCACATACACGACGCAACAGCAATTCTCGACCGAGCGGTAATTTTTTCCACCATCGACCTTGTTCGTGCTTACCACAAAATTCCCATGGCTCCAGAGGACATTCCCAAGACAGCAATAACAACACCGTTCGGTCTCTTCGAATTTCTTCGAATGCCCTTTGGCCTGAGGAACGCTGCGCAGACATTTCAACGATTTCTCGACCAAGTCCAAAGAGGAATGCCTTTCGTATATGCTAACGTAGACGACATTCTCGTCGCAAGTCGCACCGAACAAGAACACCAAGACCACTTACGATGTCTCTTTCGAAAATTGGATGAGCACGGCTTAATGATCAACCCAGAAAAGTCCCACTTAGGTGTGTCCAGCGTTTCATTCCTAGGCCACCAAATTGATCGTCACGGCATTCGTCCACTCTCTTCAAAAGTAAAGGCTATTAAAGAGTACCCCCAGCCCCAAACGGCGCGTGACCTACGGGGTTTCCTCGGGCTTGTAAATTTCTATCGCCGCTTTGTCCCCGGATGCGCGAAGCTTCTTCAGCCTCTTCAAGAGATATTGCCAACCGTAAAAACAGCACCATTAAACTGGACAGCTGCCGCAAATGAAGCGTTCAGCAGCATCAAACAACACGTTGCACGTGCCACCTTGCTTCATCATCCAAAAACGGGAGCACCAATATGTCTTGTCACCGACGCCTCTGACATCGCCCTTGGAGCGGTACTCCAGCAGTTCCACAAGGGTGTATGGCAACCGCTGTCTTTCTTCTCTCGCAAGTTAACCAATACGGAACGCCGATACAGCACTTTCGGTCGTGAGCTCCTGGCTGTTTACTCCGCTATCCGTCATTTCCGTTATTTTCTGGAAGCTCGGCAATTTCACATCTTTACGGATCACAAGCCCTTGGCAGGCGCCATACAATCTCACAAGCCAGACAGTGGAACTCACTCTCCTCGGGAACTGAGACAAATGTCATTCATTTCATAGTTCACCACAGACATTCGGCACATAAAGGGAACTGATAACATTGTTGCCGACACCTTGTCTCGAGCCGTTATCACCCAAATATCGGATGATCCAAACCTCACTCCCGCTACACTTTTGGCACACCAACAGAATGACGAAGAACTAACCAGGCTCAGAACTACACCAGGTGCATTAGTTCTTCGAGAGATCACCATACCTGGACTCTCCCACCCTTTGGTGTGCGATATGTCAGCTGGTGCCCCTCGACCCTTCGTTCCAATCGCTTTACGACGACGGGTCTTTGACTCCTTCCATGCGCTGTCACATCCCGGTATCCGTGCATCACAGAAGCTAATAACCGCGCGTTACGTGTGGCCTAGCATCAACGTTGACGTTCGAAACTGGGCCCGCAGCTGCCTTCCTTGCCAACGTGCGAAGGTTCACCGGCACACGCACACTGCACCAGGTGTTTTTCCTATTCCGAGTACCCGTTTCGAGCATGTGCACCTAGACATAGTCGGCCCACTACCAGAATCACAAGGCAACAAATACATACTAACCGCCATTGACCGTTTCACCAGATGGCCAGAGGCCCTACCCATTAGCAGCATTACAGCTCAAGCAGTCGCTCAAGGATTTATGCAAATCTGGATTTCACGGTTTGGCGTGCCGGCCACTCTCACCACAGATCGCGGTCGGCAGTTTGAGTCGGCACTTTTCAGCGAATTCACCTCTCTCCTTGGCACCAGTCAACTAAGAACGACGGCTTACCATCCCCAAGCTAACGGTCTCGTTGAAAGATTCCATCGCCAGCTAAAAGCGTCAATCATGGCGCGTCAAGATAATCCTCATTGGACAGAATCGCTCCCGCTAGTACTTCTGGGCCTGCGAACGGCATTCAAGGAAGAACTTTTATGCACTCCTGCGGAGCTTGTATACGGAATGTCCCTGCGTCTTCCACAATATTTTTTCACCCCTATGGACCCAGCGGTTCCGCCGGACCCAACCAACTATGCTCATCGGCTCAAAGACACCATGTCAAAACTGTGACCAACATCCCCACGAGGGCGATCGCCACGGCCAGTTTTTATTAGTAAGGATCTTACCAAGACAAGCCACGTTTTCGTAAGAGACAATACTGTTCGCCGAAGCCTTCAACCTCCTTATCATGGACCGTACTTAATCACGAAGAAGACTCCGAAATATTTCGAAGTGTTGATCAACGGCAAGTGACAAACCATATCGATTGACAGACTCAAGCCTGCCCACATGGAGTCCACCCAACTGTCCACAACTACTATGACTCACTTCCACAGCAACTCTCCGCGACGCAAAGTTCATTTCTTTCTTCCACAAACGTCCTACAGACTGAAGGGGGAGTAGTGTAGCGACCACATATAAGCCACGGCAGCGGATGAAGAAGAAGACGCCAAGAGCGCTCGGGCACTTCTGCTCGGGTGATCAGTAGGGTAGCCATGTCGTACTTCCACAGTTCATAGAACCAACGTGTAAATAATGTAAATAAATATTTAGCAGATAAAGCAACGCACGACTCGTTACAAAGTGATCACATTAGTCTTATTTCCGTCGATGAGAAAACCTTTGCTGAGCATTCGGACAATCGTGGCAGGCCGACCGCTGCGACGCTTTTGATCGCTCACGATTTCATTGTCACCCTATCGATGAAGCGCACAATATCATGGCGTATGGAACTAATCATGCACATATTTTAATCGTTTTAATCTACCATGTGACGTCAAGCAGACAAATAAAGGCTGCTCCAGTTTCATGCCCCGAGTGGGCTAACCCGTGTCAGCTCGGAGCGTGGAGCGAAAGCTTGCGCTGGGAACCTCCTGGGTTCGATCCCCGCCCGTTTCGATCTGGATGGGTTTCGTACCGGCACGCGTTCGTGTGATCACTACTGCGTGATGCACGTTAAAAACCCCAGGTTAGCGGTTGTACTGCACTGGCTAAATTTCTCATCTACAGCTAAAAGACCGATTATCCGTTGAGACGCATCTCCATCAACGTTGTATAAACATACAGAGAAAACCAATTTTATGCCTACCGACGGACTGCTTTCCCTGCCGGGGGTCTGTTGCCACGGAAGCGTTTCTCACGGCAGGCGGCTGAGGTGGCCTCGGGATCTCAACAGACGTCTGAACAGCTGCGTCGTGTGTGGTTGCTCGGGGACCGCAAAGGCAGCAGTGCTCGCGAGGCTCACGAGGTGCGTCGCCCTCGAAGCAGCACAGGTCTTCAACCGGCTCATCAACCTGGAAAACCAAAACTTCCGATCAAACCTCTGCTGTAAATACCGTTCACGAAAATAAGAGCGCCGCTTACCAAAGTTCTGCGACGTTTTAGCGTTGTTTCGTTCGCTGGGGGGATTGTAGGCTTCGTCGCGGGGGGCAGTCGAAGAGTAGGAACTGCGTCCGGCTTCAGGAGGGCTCTCGGCATCGTCTGCCCGGCATCGCGAAGGACACTTCTTATGCAACGGTAGTCCCGATTCTCGTCAAAATGATTGGAGCATACGCGCACGTCTGTCTTCCCAGGGTCCCTTCCGATCCTCCGACACCACTCACTCCTGAGTGGTTCCTCGAGCGGTAGGCGATGATATGTGAGACTTTTGCCTCGGATCCGTAGACTTTTCAGATCTCGGTTCGGGCACAGCAGAACACAACACGCAGTCGGCATCGCCGGCGGCCGCGGCGGGCGCCGGGCAGTCGAAGTCGAAGTCGAGGTCGAGACACGAGGACCGATAACGATACAACGGACCACGACCAACGGACTCCGTCGAGGGAAAGACAAAACTTCCGGGTTGCTCGTGTAGCTGCCGTAGGCGCCTCGGGCGTCGACGGCTGACGGGGCTGACGGCGACGGCAGGTTTGGTTGACTTGCGGTAGATGGCGCCACAAATAATTCATACCCTTTTAGCGCCAATATTAGGCTTTTGAAGCACTTCTGCATGCCTAAACAACAAGATTTTTTAAACTTAACCTTAAATCGAGCTTACAATTGCCTAACACTATCACTTACAAAAACCACTCCGAATGACGTCACACCACAGATTCCATTTGCGGCCACCATGTGGCCGCAGGTTGGGAAAAAAGGCGTTTTTTATTTTGCGATTACGCATCGAAATAGAGGTATTTCGGGGTATGGTGGCACGTTTTCTCTTACTTATGCCGAAGTAAACAATATAAAAAATACAAGCTGCACATTCGTTCAGTGTTAAAATCATTGCACCGCCCCTTTAACGTTTTCAATTTCAATTTCAAAGCAATTTAGATTTCAGAGCAATTCAAAGCAAAAACAATATCAAAGAGTTGACAACCTTACTCATATACATCGTAAATGTTTTCCAGCGTTTTGTGCCGCATAAGCATGTATACCAGTTATTTGCATGTTTAATGTCGAAGCTGATTTAATGAAATGTTTTTTTGACAAATAGACGAAATTAATAAATTAGAAACCAGTTACTTTTCTGTGTGTGATAGACAACAATTTTACGTGTCTGAGGGATCAATGAAAACAAAATACACAAGAGCACGTGGTGGAGCTATGGCGACCTCCAAGTCACACACTCATATCGCCACTGAGTAGGGGCTCTATTGGGTGGAGACCTTAATACTGCGTCATTCTATTTAAAATAAAATCTAATATTTGCTAGAGTGTTGCCTCTTTGCAAAGGAATTTGACCGGTGCCTTGTGAAGGAAGGTATTGTACCTCAGCCAAAATGTGTGAATTTATCCGTGTAGAAGGAAATATCCACTTATGCGCTGTTCCAGGCCAGCTTCAACTTGAGTGCAAAGGCACGTGTACACTACAGTGAGCAATTTCGATCGATTATTTCTCCATGATGCATCATGGTGCAGAACGCTTATTAGGGAAACAACGTTTGTGAATTATGCTGAATGTTTCGATTCAAAGTAGACTGAAAGAACTTGTCCCAAAACTTTCATGCCAATTTGAGAACATACTGATAACTTGCGTAAATACTGTTAAACATACTTTGTGATATATATATACAGGGTGTTTTTTTTTAAGCTTAACAGAATTTTTTTTAAAAACCCATGAGAGCTAGATTAATGCGGTCTGTGCAGGTGAGTTATACGGCCAGGGGGACATATTATAGGAGGCTAATCGTAACGATCAGTCGGCTAATTAGTTAAAAATCGTTAATGAACTTTTTAATTAATAAAAATAGACATATAGTTCCAATTAGAAACTTGCTCAGCGTCATCGAAAACAACTAAATCAGTAATTTTCAGAAAGACGTTGAGCGCGTGAGAAGCGTAGTAGTGCACTAAAATTAGCACTCGTGGAGCACGTACAAAGCTAGCAGTTGCGATAAGGCGCCCGCGCAATTTTTCCGTCGCTTATCTAGCCCCAGCCTTGTACCTGCTCCACGAGCGGTAACTTTCTTGCACTACTACGCTTCTCACACGTTCAAAGTCTTTCTAAAAATTACTGATTTAGTAGTTTTCGATGACGTTGAGCAAGTTTCTAATTGGAACTATATGTCTATTTTCATTAATTAAAAAGTTAATTAACGAATTTTAACTAATTAGCCGACTGATCGTTACGATTAGTCCCCTATACTATGTCCCCCTGGCCTTATAACTCACCTGCGCAGACCGCATTAACCTAGCTTTCATGGTTTGTTTTTAAAAATTCTGTTAAGCTTAAAAAAAAAACACCCTGTATATAAAATATGGGTGGTTTCATCTCAAATCGGGCAGGCTAAAGGGGTCTCATTTGTAATTTTGACGAAACAAATATATGTTTCGGTGGCATTTCTGAAATAAAGTCGGGCGCAAACCGCATGTTGCCCAGATTTGTTTGCTCGAGTTACAAAGCGTAGAAGTCGCAGTGGCAGAAACTAGAATTTTTGCTTGCCGTCGCAAGTCGCGTGTTTGACACCCTCTGCTGTCAATGCTATTTTTCCTGCATTATCTTAACTTTTTCTCCTCATTCAATAGATAATCTAAAGGTACTTTGATGTATTCAACTAGTTTTAGGAGATTTAATGTTTTCTAAAAAAAATGTCAAACTCGTCGTTCAGGTCGATTTGCGGTGAACCTTGACAGCTCCTTGCTTTGTTTGTACTTAAGGTGAATTGTTGTTCTTTAGCTCTATAGAAAGCCCAAAGCAAGACCACTATAGATATAATACTACCATTACTATCTGTCAACTACTTGCTCTGCCACCTTCACGTAAACTTTGTGAGAATTGACTAATGTAGAAAGTTTGAAATAGATTGTCTCAAAAAACCCATTTTTGTAAATATTTATTTTTTACATTCTTTTAGACATAGTAGTTGACTATAAGAAAAAGCAATCTAGAAATGTAATATTTTGGTTGTAGGTCTTCTTTTTGAGCCGCAATGTGTGCTCGTTTGACGAAAATACAGCAATCTTACCGGTATTGCGCGCCTTTACGATTTCGAAAATATATTTCTATTTTTGTTTACGTTTTTGAAAAAGACCCCTTCGCAAGACTGGTTCTTGCTAGAATGTGAAGTCTGTTTGAAAAGAAATGACGCATCGCTGGCTAAGCTAGGAATCGGAAGACGTACTGGGGCTAGCTTTGTGAAAAGACAGTGTCGAGTTGATAAAAAAAAAAAAAAAAAAACATTTGGATGCTACGATTTTTTTTAACAAATTTCAGGACTGGACAAAAAATACATTCTCCACTTTTTTATCAGACGCGCCCAGCGAAGAGCCATTACGGCTCGAGGAAGCGCATGTGAAGTCACGTGCTGTCATCTTGCACTTCGATTTTGCTGAAAGCTGGAGTGTCGTGATCCAGCGCGTGGTGCAAGGACATCACTGGAAGAGCAAGTTGGTTTCGATCTTTACCTGCGTGGCTACATAGTGAGCGACAACATTGTCCACGACTCGTCCCACGCGCTCCTTACGCTCAACGTTGTCAATGGGCGGCTGGAGGAAGTACTGCCTATTTTCACGCAACTCGTTCATATATCAGACGGTTCTCCAGCCACTTCAAAAACAGGCACCAGGTGTATGAATTAAAAAAAAAGGAATGTCGTCGCTAAGTGGATATTCTCCGCATCACGGCACGGGAAAAGCTCGTGTGATGGAGTGGGCGGCGTGCTCAAGCACCAGGCATCCATATATAACTTGACAACTACACAATTGTATTCTTTAAGGAACGCGCAAAGCTTCGTTGAGGCACTCAGACCGAAAGTCAAAGGGATCGCTCTGCTCTCAATTGCCAAAGATAAGCTCACGCGCTTCCAGGAGCTCAAGAAAAAAGAGTGGGAGGAGGTGAACACACCAAGGGGCATCCGACTCTCACACGTGTGGAGGAAGACACCGGAGAAAGGTGCCTTAAACGTTGCCTAGAAAAGATTTGCGAAAGCCCAGAGTACGTGTCAAGGCATGCTCGTAACGCGTTGTGTCCCGAAATTTAGAAGATCATCAGTGAGTGCGTGCCGGCATGTTCACAACTACAACCGTGGACTGCGTGGCTCCTACACAATGCGAAAACTGATTCACAGTTACATCGAACTAGTAAAAAAGTGTACTGTTTTCAGAAAATCTGCCATCGATGTTTTTGTGTTTTTTGCTGGTTCTGTGCGCGCGTTTCTACATTACTGAGGTGCAAGAACTGAGCAGTACACCGTCGGCGACATGCAAGACGTGAGGAGAACAAAACCCGGGGCATATTCCCAAAAGATTTATGTATAAGATTTCAATAGTGTAAGAAGTTATCATTTTATTGCAATAGACTGGATGATGAGTAGCCACCCTCGTTTACTTTGAACCGTTTTATATTCAAACAATTTTTGACATGTTGCGTAGCCTTTTGGTTTGTATATTCTTGTTGCTCATATTTTGTAGTGAGCTTGTGTGGCTTCTTTCTTATTTCAAGTTTAAATTACAATGCATAGCATAAGTTTACCTACTTTACGTTGCTTTTTTAAAGACGTAAACAAAAATAAAAACCTATTTTTTTTAAATCGTTGAGGTACACAATGCCGGTATGTTTGCTGTATATTAGTCAAATAAGCACGTATTTCACACGATTGCGGCTCAAATAGGGGACGTACAACCAAGATATTACATTCCTAGAGTGCTTTTTCTTATAGTCGACTACTATATCTAAAATATTATAAAAAATTAAAATTTACAAAAATAGGAATTTAGAGAAAATCGGCTTTAAACTTTCAACATTTTTTATTTCTCACAACGTTTCCGTGAAGCTGACGGAGCGGGTAGTCGAGAAATCATAATGGTAGCAATATATCTATAATGGTGATGGCCTGTAGCTGAGCCGGTTGGTTATCCATGCTTACTAATTACCAGCTGAACGTTAGGAAAAGTGACGGAGAGAGAAAGATACACACTGCTGGACTAGCAACCCTTTTAATAAACTTCCTTTTCCTCAACCTCATCCTAAAAGGGTAGCTTCTTCTTCTTCAGTCAGAGCATAGACAGAAACTTCGTTTTTCTCCCCACGAACCGTGGAGTTTTCCTCGTCTTCGACTTTCGGATCTTGCAAAACTTCCTTCTTTTTGTCTTTTATACTTCCGGCGGTGTCACCCTCGTTTTACTCGGTCGGATCTTGGAGTCAAAAAGTCCCAACTTGGTTCATCCGAGGGGCCGCTCTCCTCAGATACATTTTTTCTTTGGGCAAGTCGGGACTGCAAATGTGCTCCTGATTTCACAAACATTACCGTCGTAGCAAAACACCGAAAGCAGCTTGGAAGGGAGCTCCTCGAGGCGCTGGCCATTGAGGAGCGGGAGGGAGAATGCGTGAGTGTTGCCTCCATCGCGCTCTTGCCCAAAGAAGAAGCAAACAGATCTCCGTATTCGTTGAGTAAACTCAGGAGATGTGCGTGTTGTGCTTGATCAAGGTGGCATTTGGAGCGGTCTGCTAGATCCAGCAAGTAGCCGGCAATTCCTCTTGTGTCATATGGACAAGATCTTTTCGTGGGGGAGTAAAGCTGATAGCACAGGACCACTTCGCAATGCGACATCCCTTCTTTAGGTGGATAGGTTTATCCGTTAGGTAGGCAATGCGGATAGGAACGTTTTCGTTGCCGAAATCTATTAGCGTTCTTGCTACAATAATTCCTGGAACAGTATCGCACGTGGCGTCTCCTTCAGCGACCACAATACCATCCGAGCAGTTATTGCCGTCCGTCACCCAGATAACGTTTTCGCTTAGTGGAGAAATTAAAGTGGACTTGGAGCATAGAAGGAATCCCCCGCCGTTGTTTAAAATTGCACGTTGACTGTACAAGATGACGTGTTCGTCACTTACGTCCCATGTGTGACTCTTGAGATCCAACGAACAACCATTCGCCTTTAGAAAATCAAGTCCAAGGATGCATTCCTCAAATATTCCAGCCACAAAGGCCATTGCGCAAACGTTTGCGTGCCAAAAAGAAATGTAAGTTCGTATGACGCCGTGATTGGGGCTGTTTCTCCTGTGACAGTGCGCAGTGAGCACCCAGAAAGGCGTTTTTATGATGTTATGGGTGTCTTTATTCGTTCATATACATCTGTTCTTACAATTGTGGCGTTGGCTCCGGTGTCAACAAGCATCTTACATGGTACACCTTGTATTTCCCCATCCACAAAAAGCCCGTCCTTGTCAGCTCGTAACTTTTGAACTTACAGCTTTGGGACCGACTTTATCTTTTCTTTCTCAGTCGACATTTGGGCGGTAAGCTCGGATGGAATTAGTTTTCCGGAGTGGAATTGCCTTTTTTTCCTTTACTACGCCAGCTGCAGTATTTCTGAATATGACTTTTTTGGCCGCAGCGCCAGCATGTTGGAGATGGCCTCTGATGTGGTGGCATCCCTGTTGCCTCGTGAGAAGTTAGCCGATTCGTATTGAGAAGCGGCACTGCATGAAAAGCAGACGACGTGCCTGGCTGGTAACCACCTGGCACTGTGACCCGCCGGGTGGCTCTTACTGCCCTCGTCGTTGCCTCCACCTCCATAGCTCGTGCAACAGAGTCACGCATGCAGGCAGGTGACGACAGGCGGACAAACGGTTGTACTTCAGTGTCTCCGATTGCGTCCAAAAAGTGTCCCACCGCCACAAAATTCAGTGTCGAAGCTGTGCAGTCTTGATACGAGAGTTGCGTGAGCATCTCGATGTTAGTGGTCAGTTCAGACAATGATTCATTTCGTCCTTGTATCCGCGTTCGGAGAGTGGCGTGGTAGAGTCGCCCGAGGTGCTTCTCACCGAAGCGCCCTTCGAGTGCTTCCTCGAGCGCCTTGTAGTCCAGCTGGTTGCCAGAAGGAAGGTTCTGAAGCAGCTCCAAAGCTGGTCCTCGGAGTGTAGATACCAGGAACGCTCCTCGCGATGCGATAGTCCAACCGTTTAAGTCCGCCACTAGATCGAAATGCACCTGAAAGGCATTCCAGGGGCTGCGTCCATCATAGGTGTCGAGCTTAACAATCATCTTCTGCAAAGCCAAAGCCTGCTGTTCGTTCGCATCCCCCGAAGGTAGTATCTGCTGTCTGTCATCATTTTCGGTTTCTGCTGGGGCTTGCAAGGACAGATCTGCCTCGCTAGCAATGCCGCCTTCGCTCGTTCCTTCAGTAGTCTCGCCGGACCGCGATGGTGGGTGCAGCGCTCCTCGAGGCCCCGTGGACTGGCGTGATGACCCGGTCCCAAGATGATGCTGGAGTTGCGGGGAAACCTCCCGACGTAGCTCTGCTAAAGCTCGCCGGTCTTCGTCTCGGTGACGACTCTGCTCCTCTCGCAAGCTGGCCAACGAAGCTTGTAGCGCACCGATCCCTCTCATGACCAGGTGAGACTGAGAGGTGTTGGGATCTTTCATTATCCCACTTCTGACACCAATTGTTAAGAAAATCAAGACTGTTTAAAATCCCAGTATTCGGCAGCCAACGTCCATCGCCATCCGTCCTTTTTCCTCGCGCCTTCTTCCTGTCCTCCTTTTCGTCGTCTTCTCATTCGCAGCACCGCCCCAGCTATATGTATATATATATATATATATATACCGGGTGTTCATTTTTAATTCGAACAGATTTATTACAAAAAAATCCGTAAAAGATGCACTAATACGGTTTGTTTAAGTGAGTTATACGGCTAGGGGGACATTATGTGGGTGGCTAATCCTTGCGAGAAGTTGGCTAATTACTTAAAATTCGGTAATTAACTTTTTAATTAATGAAAATAGACATATGGTTCCAATTAGAAATTTGCTCAGCGTCGTCGAAAACCCCTAAATCAGTCATTTTCAGAAAGACTTTGAGCGCGTGAGAAGCGTAGTAGTGAACTGAAATTACCGCTCGTGGAGCAGGTACAAAGCTAGAGGTTGCGATAAGGCGCCCGTGCGATTTTTCCGTCTCTTAACTAGCCCCAGCCTTGTACCTGCTCCACGAGTGGTAAATTTAGTGCACTACTACGCTTCTCACGCGCTCAAAGTCTTTCTGAAAATGACTGAATTAGGGGTTTTCGATGACGCTGAGCAAGTTTCTAATTGGAACCATATGTCTATTTTCATTAATTAAAAAGTTAATTAACGAATTTTAATTCATTAGCCAACTTCTCGCAAGGATTAGCCACCCACATAATGTCCCCCTAGCCGTATAACTCACTTGAACAAACCGTACTAGTGCATCTTTTACGGATTTTTCGTAATAAATCTGTTCGAATTAAAGATGAACACCCGGTATAATTCGCTGGAATGGGACTCATTTTTGAACTCGCCCAGTAACATCAGAGACGAGGACACAAGAGCGATTAATTATTTAAATCTAGACTTGGGGCAGGAGGCAGCTTTAAAAGAAAGCTGATAAAAATTTCTATTTTAACTCGCAGGCTGTGAAAGTTAGCTAAATAAACTGTATCAAAGCCGCATGTGAGTGAATAAACGTATGAAGCAGGAAAATAACTTACATGTCCAACAGAAAACCACGACATTTATTGCCATCAACAGTCGGGACACAACCATTCTTTACTTCTTATTTAACACACCATAGAGTATACACATACATGTTCAGTAATGTTCAGTAACCAGTTCTAACAAAAAATAGATACATTAAACGTCGAGGCATTTCAGAAATATGCCTCAATGTCGAAGGTGCATAAACCCGCAAGCTGCGGGAACAAATACTGCAAGCACTCAGAGTGTAGGTGTTCAAAATTGGCTTAATTCATGGACTACATTGACAATACCCGTGTTGCACAAACTGCTTCCAAAAACATTTGCGCATATATGATAGATATGTGCAAAAAGTAAGACTAGAGATGCGGAAAACCTCAGCATCTAATTGACACCTAGCGACAAGTTGGAAAACTTTTTTCAGACATTTGGATTCTAGTAATTTTTTCAGAGCCCTAAAACTTGATTCCAAAAAACGAGCTGGGTTCTGGGTAAAAAAATGTTACGCAGAAAAACATCTAGTGAAAAGCACTCGTATTATCATACAGTGTTTTGACAACACGCGTGCCAAGTTGAAAAGGGCATCAGCGCAATACAGTTCATTCTATTGTGACAGATTTGGAGGAACGCTCGGCCCATAAGAGATAGAAAATCCATATTAAGATAAGAAAAGGAGAGAAAAATATTTTCAAATGTGATTCTCTTTCATACTTCCGTAGAGAAGAGGTTTCATAATGAAACATTGGGACCGAATAAAATTCAGACCTTTTTGCAATTTCATCTTTCTGCGCATAGAGAGTCAATGTACCTTTATAAACGTTGTTCAATAGACCCTACTATCAGACCTTTGTCTTTTGTTTTTATAAGAGATCCGTTTCGCAGTCAGTGCCTCAGTAAGCAGTATGCTCGAAGTGAACACTCGCTTTCAATACAAAAAAGGGTAAATTTGACATCATGGTCAAATTGAGCACCCGCTTTGAATGGAAAAGAGGGAAGGTTGGCAGTGTGCTCCTTTTATCATAAACATCGAAAGCAAGAAGGAAGCTTGAAAGTATACTCTAATTGAAATTCATGATTTGAATAAAAAAAGTAATGTTGACAGAATCCCCTAATTGAAAGATGGTATGAATAAATAAAGTAACCCTGACAGTATGCTCTATTTGGACAACAACTTTGTGAAAAAGACAAATAGGGAAGGTTAACAGTATGCTGCAATTGAACTTCAGCTTTTAATTTAAGTGAGTTGGACAGCACACTCTTATTGAACATCACTTCTGAATGACAAAAGTGGGGTTGACGGTGTACCCTAATTGAACATCCAGATTTAATAAAACAAGTCAGCTTTACAGTATACCATAAGTCAAAACATGTTTTGAATAAAAAAGAAACACAGCGGATGTACAATAAGAGTAGAGATGGCCTTTGCACTATAGTTGTGCCTGCCGAGCCATTTTTCAGCGTTAATATACGCCGAGAATTTATGCTCTGTTATATTTTAAATGCATTGGAATCATAAAATAATTATGGAACAATTTCGGAAAGGCCATACACATGCAAGTCAACT
This sequence comes from Ixodes persulcatus, assembly GCA_013358835.2. Taxonomy (NCBI): domain Eukaryota; kingdom Metazoa; phylum Arthropoda; class Arachnida; order Ixodida; family Ixodidae; genus Ixodes; species Ixodes persulcatus. The sequence continues at coordinate 33,468 of JABSTQ010005074.1, forward strand.
ATACATAACAAATTACAAGCATAAATAAAAAAAAATTAGATTTCTGCAATGTTTTTATGGAATAAATAAAACCATTACGACACATTTCATTATGTTTCCAACGTTCAACTCCCATATCAAGCCAAAAATGTGAATGCCATCTTGTTCAACCATACTATAAATTTTCCTTTAGTTCCGTTTAAGAACGCGAATGATTTCTTTTTGAAAGGCTCGTCTTTTGTATCTTGCGTTGTGGAGGTTGTCTACGTTTCACCGTCGCGCGATCTGAATGATTTCGGCATGCCACACGAGATAAAATAGCCTCACCAATAAATACAAGAACTGAGAAAGACATACCCACGAACCAAGCGAGAAAAAACGGTCTCAGATCGCCCAAGTTCAGAACCAGTTCTTGGGTGGGCTCCCATCTACTTTCGTGAAAGTATCTGCTCTTGTACTCGGCAAGGGCGGCATCTCTTTCGTATAGGCCCGCCTCAATCGCCCGACTCAATGTAGCACCGAAGTCCTGACGGTAGACCGAAGATGCCCTCATTGCTGGTCCTACGGGGTAGGAAAACACGGTGCCTTCGGTCTCGACGTACCCCCTTCCGAGAAGCTCTCGTCTCAAAGCCTCGCTGGGACCCGTTCGAGAATTGTAAGTAAAGAAGGTGTCCATTCCGTCAGCGGAGATTTTAATCGAGCGAGGGCTATGTAGATCCGCTTTCGAAGTTTCGTAGCAGTGATATCCACCCTGGATTGGGGCATCTGTTTTAAAGAGGTCACCGAGGTTGCCTGGATCTTCTAAGAAGCAGAGCCTACGTCCTGTTCCAAAAAGATTCTCAAACGAGACAAACTGAGTGGCTTCTCCCTCGAGAGGTAGGTTATTCAGAAGTGAAGTGAGACGACCTTTAAAAGCTGTCGACATCACGACAAACATTAAGGTCATTATGCCGAACAATATCCTGTACTGAGACGTGTTCTGCAGGCTTCTGGGGAGTTGAGCGCTCTGCTGCAAGAATGCCGCCACCATGGCAAATACAAAGAGATATACATTCCCATTCGCCTTCAGTATAACCTTCGCAATTAGGCCATACGTCAAGACGAGTAACAAAGAAGACGCGAGAAGTCCTGCCCATACCTCAGCATGAATATGGCAAGATAAATATTGACTCCTTGGGAACTTGACGACGCTTGCGTACATAAAATGAAAAACCGGTCGATCCAAAAGGATGGAGGGCGTCGAAAACGCCACCATAGTATCCATCTGGACGATTGTTTAAACTATTTATAACGTTACTGGAATACATCTGATACGGATCTGTGATAAGGCCGACGCTAACCGACGCGTTCCGGTGTACCAACAGCGTTAATGTAACGTTGAAGCTTGGATGCTGGCAGGCGTAAGTGTTTGCACATTCGAGGTGTATGAAGCTGCCATTCAGCGTCCGCTGCTCTTCTAGCAACCGTCCCGTCATATGAGCTTGGTGTTCGATTAGTTTCATTTCAGACTCCCTGGTCAAGAAAAGACTGCCGTTGTCGAAACTCATTACGTATCTGCCGCTAGCTCTAGGATACGGTGGTACAAATGGTATTTCAAGATACTTTGCAAATTCTTGTAAGGGATGATTTTCATATTCCGCTACGACGAAAGCACTCATGAAATAATCTGTTTCAATGCTACGCAACACGTGTTCAATGTCGTATTTGCCGCATATGAAGTAAACTATCTTGAAAAACGACCTCCTAAATTTGTAGCATATCTTGCTCTGGCAAAGACTAAAGTGCATCTTGCCGTCACTCCATAATGTTACCGGCTTCGCTCGGGACTCCAGGTAAGCCTTGAATAGCGCGATGTTGTCCTTGAGACACTCTTCGGGCACGAAGACGTCCATGAAGTCCTTCCCCGTTTCAAAGGAGAGGATGAGCTCGTTGGGTATGTCTGCGATTGTCTTGAGGACGCTCCCATTGCCTTGAGACTTGAAACAGTTCAGGGACATCGGTTCCTTCGTGAAGACAAGCAGGAACATGATTCCTTGAATTAACGACAACATTTCTGGTTGTCTGTGTGAGTTATGTTATGTAACGCTGGATGTATATTATCTTTAGTTGCTCTGAAGAAGCTCAGGAATTTGTTTCGTTTCTCTCAGAGACGGCAACTATTGGCCACACAGATAGTCTTTGCGTCTAAATAGCGCGCAGGCACGTCGAAGCGTAAGCTTTTGTTCCTCACCTCTATCCAAATGACTGTTGTTATGCGCCCTCGCACTGGGCCTTGCTGAAGCCAGTCAGTCCGTCGATGTACCAATGTGTGCTGGGTTACATCTCCTACGGCGTGAATGTAATTGTGCCAGTTTACCGAAATACTGTAATACTCATTGCTGAGTTCTTTTTGATGTACCCAATAGAAAATGAGCTGGCCGGTTCAGATGTTCTAAATGGTACGAAGAAATATGCGTGCTGTCCCGTAACCTGGACCAGACAAGATAACATTTCTACAGCATAAAGGTTGAAGAGAAATTGTCTCTAAATAGGTCCAAAGCTGGAATTGATTTTTAGACCGCATTTATTGCCAAGTAGCGCCACTTTACATATATTATTTTTTTATATTATTTTTTTATTCAGGCCATGCTCTTCTGCACCTTCCGTCGACGTCGAAGTTGATTGGCGTTGGAAGGGCAGGACGGCCTAGGCAAAACTCCGGTCCGATAAAAAACAAAATCTAGAAACGCGTTTAAATTGAGCGTTTTATTTTTGTCGCCGTAAAAAGCTGTTCGTGTCTTGTATCTTTCTAAAATCAGGGGATTTCTTTTTGTTTTCGATAATCCTCAAAATGTTTAGAGTTAATGTTATATACTTATTTCCACTAATTGATAGCTGAAAAGTTAATTATTGAATTTTGGGTAATTATTTTTTTAAATTATACTGACGCCTGCTATGGTTTGCGTTCCTTCACCCGCTGTGTATTGTCTTTTCAACTATCATTTTCTGAGCTTTCACCGAAACACCCTGTATATATAATAATGTTTCTTGATGCTACATATATAAAAAATGTGTCAGTGATTCTGAACCATTCTGAACAGTGATTCTGAACCACTCATCTTTCGGGGATCCCTTCTGAATCCTCGGAAGTGCTGGGGGCCAATCCTCTGAGAGGGACTGAGGGTATCGAATGATTACAATGGCAAAAGAGTAAATGAAGACGACTGTATGCTTGCAAACCAAGTTGTAATCTCTCAAACTGAAAGCAATCAACCCTAGTCCTCCTGTCCCCGTGGTTTAATCAATATTTCGTCTTTGTCAATAGCTTCGGTGACCCCAAGAAGGCCTTCAGAGCCCCCCCCCCCCCCCCCCCCCAATTAGATAACCACACTTCTAGAATGACTGAACTCAAAGGGGTCTAGTAAGAGGAGTTCCTGACGAAATTCAAAGCAAGCTTGAAATCAATCATAAGTTTAGTCTGATTCCTAAATATATTTTTTTCTTATTTGGAATAAAGGGAGTAAGCCATTTTTTCATAAATGTTTGTTGCTCCAGCACATCATTTAACTTACTCCGTGCATTTGTATCCTCCCGGAAAAAAATCGCGTGACGCGGGCAAGACCACGCGGTGAACCTGCCACGTGAACAGAGGAAAAGACGCATGGAGGAAATTAAGCACGGAGGAGGAACATGAGTGCCAGGTGCCATGTCAGAGTTTTGCGGTTACGTGAATCGGTGCGACTATCTAATGGTTCATCTAATTACTTCTCAAGATGGACGCCGCAGGACCAGAACCTTATTTAAGAACGTTTCGTGTCATAAGTTCACCATGGCGCACTCTTTCAAGAGGGAGCGCAACTTCTTCAATGCATTTCATTAGAAGCGAAGTACCACGACATCCAGTACTACGCCACAACAAGTTTTCAGACTCTTTAGAACGCCGTACTAAATACAACTGTCAGACAACAAAATTGCCTCAATTTACGTCAAAGTTTCTATATTCCATCTGCAGCGACACTTCTTCAGTTCTGTTGTCTTTCAAATGATTTTTTTTTCGTATTCGTAAAAACTACCCATAGACGCATAATGTATCATATGTGAAGCAAAATATTATTACAATGATGAAGCCCTAATTGTGAGGTTTTTCTGCAATTAAATGTAGGATGGAGTGTTTTGATCCTATTCATGGGCAATTTAATTCTTTGTAGGGAACACAAAAATGCCTGCAGTAAGGAGATAATACTTGTTCTAGAGCTCAAAGTAATACACATCTAGGAACTCTATCTGCGAAAATGGCCGACCGCATTTATTTGTAACAAGAAACAAATTACAGACTTTTACGCTTTTCTGTAATGCGTCATTGTAGCGCAGCTGTTAGGGTATATAGATTTTGCGATATACCGTTGTAGAGGTTTGGAGATATATATATATATATATATATATATACATACATAGATAGATAGATAGATAAAGAAAATATAGCGTAGAATGCCGAAGACTATAAAGTAATCAAGTCGCACATTCGAAACATTGTTGGAGTTTTAAAGCATTTAGTGAGTCGACGTTTCGGCCTGAGACAGGCCTTCTTCAAGACTGGTTGCCAAAATCGGTTACAGAGCTGTTTTCGGTTTCCACACCCGGGTTGCGTCACGTGTCAGATCACGTGTAAAAATGCCCCAGTAAAAAACGCTGCTCTACTCCGTCTCACTCCACGCCCGGTAGCAGCAGACGCCGCCAGCCATCGGAGCCAACCAAAGGCCGCGTCAGTTTTCGTGACCTCGGGAACGGAGTGCCGTCACGTACGGAAGGCGCAGTCACGTTTACAGAGTTGGATCAGCCCAGATGGCCAGCGACGCACGCCGTGGAAGGACGCAAAGCCAAACAAACAAGGTGACGGCACTCCGTTTCTGGGGTCACGAAAACTGACGCGGCCTTTGATAGGCTGTGATGGCTGGCGGCATCTGCGGCGGCCGGGCGTGGAGTGGGACGGAGTAGAGCATCGTTTTTCTACTTGGGCATTTTTACACGTGATCTGACACGTGACGCGACCCGTGGCATCAATACAAATTCACTTTCTCCGCTAAATTTAGCAAAAGAAAATGACGCCTTGTGTCTTTGTATCACGTGACCTCTGCTCCAATTCAGTTTTCCCGTCAGATTTAGCGAAAGAAATAACGTCACGTGATTTCAAAACAAATTCAGTTGTCCCGCTAAATTAAGCTGGGAATTGAAGAGGTGTACAGGTCTGTGACGTTCCATAATGCACCGCGCGCGGTTACGCCGACTGCGTCACCGACACCGCTATACGCGGAAACGCGAGCATAAGAGCTGTGCTGTAAAAATAGCTTTAAAGGCAAGCTGAAGAACTTTTCAAGGAATCTGAGTTAAGAGCGGACTTCTATAATTCTTGTACCGTAAATTCAGTTATCGCCCTGATCTTGGACAGAAGCAAGCGTAAACCGTATTTATTTCTAAAAATACGTGCAGCGATTTCCACAGGGCATGCGGTGATCCTCTCCGCCGCCTGTTGTCTGTCCAGAGCGTTGTGACGTGATCGTCGGCATCCTCTTGCCAGGTTAGTGGCGAGCAGGGGTACCCCGCCGATGGCGTCACTTTTGCAAGCATTTTCTCCACTCTCGATCTTTCGTGCCTTTCGAGCGGCATCGGACGGGTCTACGTCAAATTTTAATTGGGTATTACGGAGGCACCGCGCCTAGTGAAGAAATTGTGAAACTAACCTCGGCTGCGCTGTCCTCGCACAACGCGGCAGAGGTTGGTTGCACTATTTCTCCACGGGGCGCGGTGCCGTCGGGGCCGAGAAGACCTCCGATTGCAAACCGAAACTTCAAAACCAGTCGAATTTGAGCGGTTTTTTAGGAAGTCGTAAAATCCTGCGCGTGCCTTCTATCGTTCTGCAATTTGTTGATTTAGTGTTTTTCAATGATGCTGAGCGATTTTCTAATTCAAACCATTCGCTTAAGCACAATATTAAAAAAATTTAATTACGCAAACGTAATTAACAACTTAATTGTCCCAAACTTTAATAATTTTTCTACATGGGCCCCTGGCCCAGAACCAAAACGTCACAATCTTTTTTTTTTTTTTTTTGCGACGCGTAGTTTTCGCAATATCGAACTTGTGTCCTTTTCGTGAAACACCCTGAATATATTGTAAAGATGTTGAAAAACGATGATTTAATGCTGGATGAGATTTGCAATGAGGTTTGTAGATCGGCGGTTGGGGTCAGCACGCTCAAAATCCTCGAGCCCTCTCGTTCGCCTTTCGCTGCACGAGCCCGTCGTCCTCTTCTTTTCCTAACAGTATAGGCCTCCTGCGCTGAAGCTTTGAACAAACTGTAGCGCCCTCATTTTGGGTAGTACAAGCTCACCTGATTGAGCCTCGCACTACTTATGGCACGTTGGTGGAGCTTTTTTAATTCTATCAGGTGCTGAAGAACGAAAAAACACTTTTCGACGCCACAAATCGGCCAGACTCAACGCCGCAAGACAATCGAAAGTGCCAAATTCATGACACCACCGCTAGGGTTCGCGTCTCTTATCTCTGGGTGGTGACGTCAAAACACCTGTGAAGCGACGCTTTCATTTTTCTTTTTCTTTGTCATGTCTACCTTGGAACGCGTGGAACGGCAGTTCTTGGCTCACGCGCTTAGCGTCTTAGCTTTGACGGCGGTCGAATTTTTGTTGTTTCTTTGTATTTTCATCATGTTCTCGCGCTCGGCACCAGAGCTGGCACGCTTCTGCATGCGTGATAGTTTGAGACGCTAAAGTTTCTACTACCCAAAACAAGGCCTAACAAGTTCCTTTTCGCAGCACCCCCTGGGGAACGCAGGAGGCCCATCCCCCCGGTCGATAGAGACGCCGGTCCTCCGGCGGCTGTTAACGGCGCATGGTGGTGGTATTCAGGTGTCCGGGCGGTGATAGTGCCGCATTCTGGCGACGTGGACAATGTCCGATGCGCGGGATCGGCGATCTCGAGGTGGCGATACAGGGGCAACCTCGTAGTTGGTAGCGGAAAGTTGACGGGTGACACGAAAAGGGCTGATGAACTTGCTTTGAAGCTTCTCGCATCTCCCGAGAGCACGTGAAGGTGACCAGATTAGAACCTCGTCTTTGATGTTGTAGGTTGCTGAGCGGTGGGATGCATTGTAGCGCAGCTCTTGCTGCTGCTGGGATTGGACGTGTGTATACGAGCGAGCTGGCGGGCATCTTCGGCATGGGAGACGGTATGGGCCGGATAGGAGCCCTGGGGCCGTTCGTCCACGTAGGGCAGAACCGTGTCCAGTGTCGTGAAAGGTTCTCAAGCGTAAAGAAGATGGTATGGTGAGAAACCAGTTGTTGATTGGCGAGCCGTATTGTACGCATATGCAATGTAAGGAACAACGGCGTCCCAAGTAGTTTGATTGCCGGAGACATACATCGAAATCATATCAGATAAAGTATGATTGAGGCGCTCGGTTAGGCCATTCGTTTGCGGATGGTAGGCGGTTGTGACGGTGTGAATAGTGAAAGCCAGCCGCAAAACTTCTTGAAGAAGTTTTGAAACGAAGGACGTGTTCCTCTATCGCTTATGATGTATTGAGGCGCTCCGTGACGCAACAAAATAGTTTGTAAGAAGAAGACGGCAACTTCCTGGGCGGTAGAAGATGGAACGCATTTTGTCTCGGCGTAGCGGGTCAGGTGGTCAATGACGAAAATTATCCACCTCTTGTTTGATGTGGACAGGGGAAAAGGGCGCAGGAAGTCAATTCCAATCCGCTGAAAGGGTCGTTGCGGTTGGGGAATCGGCCGCAGTAGACCCGATGGCGAAGTTGTGGAGCTTTTCTTCGTTTGACAAAGATGACATGATCGGACATAACGATTGATAGTACGAGTCCTGCCTGGCCAGAAGTAGCGGGTACGAATGCGGAAGTACGTTTTTGAGAAACCAAGGAGTCCGGCAGTTGGGTCATCGTGACTGGCTCGTATGATTTATCTTTGCAATTGGCAAGGGATGACGAGGAGCCACGGACGACCTTGGACGTCGTAGTTACGTCTGTAGAGGATGCCGTCGCAAAGTTGGAAGAGTCGTGCACGCCGCAGGGTGCGTCGACTTGCATGGTTCGTTGGATGGAGTAGGCAGGAGATTATCTGACCCAACGTATCGTCAGTTTGTTGAGCCATAAGAATGTCAATAGTGTCTAGAACTGCGGTGACATCGGTGAGGACAGGGATGACAAAAGGCGCGGGGTCATTGGGAAGAGGGCATCTAGAAAGGCTGTCGGCATCGATGTGTCGTTTTCCGGATTTGTACTTAATCGTAAATTGATAGTCTTGCAACTTCAGGGACCAGCGACCAAGGCGTCCTGAGGGGTCCTTAAGTGTGGCAAGCCAACAAAGAGAGTGGTGATCCGTAAGAATTGTAAAGTGAGTTCCATAAAGGAAAGGACGGAATTTAGTAATTGCCCACACAACAGCCAAGCATTCCCGTTCGGTAGTAGTATAAATTCGTTTGTAGTTTGTCAAAGTTCTACTGGCATAGGCAATGACACGTTCGGCACCAGATACGGTTTCAGCTAAAACTGCACCGATACCATGTCCGCTGGCGTCCGTTCGAATCTCAGTAGGGGCGCCTTGAACGAAGTGGTCAAGGATGGGGAGTGATGTCAGTGCATCGTTTAAGTTTTGAAAGGCAGTACTCTGAATAGAAGTTCATTGAAATGATGCGTTATTTCGGAGGAGGTTGTTTAAAGGCTCGGCTATGTGAGCAAAACCGGGGATAAATTTGCGAAATTAAGTGCAAAGTCCAAGAAACGTACGTACGTCTTTCATGTGTTTTTGGACTGGAAATTCTGTTACAGCTTGGACTTTATCTGGATCAGGACGCAGACCATCAGCACTGACAAGGTGTCCCAAAATTTTGATCTGGCAGGCTCCGAACACGCACTTCTTTGAATTCAGTTGCAAAGTGGCTGTTTGAAAGCATTCGAGGACTTGACGTAGACGGTGTAAATGTTGGTCAAACGTCGATGAAAAGACGACAACGTCGTCTAGATAGCAGAGACATATGCTCCACGTTAGTCCCCTAAGAAGAGTGTCCATCATCCTTTCGAAAGTGGCCGGGGCGTTACATAGGCCGAACGGCATCACGTTGAACTGGTACAAGCCATTGGGTGTAATGAATGCTGTCTTAGGCTTGTCAGTGTCGGCGACAGGTATTTGCCAATAGCCGGATCGGAGATCCATGGATGAAAAGAAGGAAGACCTTTGGAGGGTATCTAATGTGTCGTCAATACGAGGTAGTGGCTAAACGTCTTTTTTAGTAACGCTGTTCAAGCGGCGGTAATCCACGCAAAAACGCCAAGAGCCGTCCTTTTTCTTAACAAGTACAACCGGAGAAGACCAAGGGCTTGAAAAGGACTCTATTACATTCTTGTAGAGCATATCAGTAACATGATTGGCAATTGCGTATCGTTCGGCGGTGAAAACACGGTATGGGCGGCTCCGAAGTGGTGATGCGTTACCAGTGTCGATGGTATGATGAAGCACTGTAGTCAGGGCTAGTGGACGACTATTGAAATCGAACAGCGCCTCGTATGTAAGTAAGAGTGTTGTTAGGGCGTCTCGTTCGCAGGTTGTTAGACTTGGGTCAGTCATCTGAGTAATGCGGGTTGAGATGTCACTTTTTGTGTTCAGGAGGACGGGTTTGGCCTCGGGAACGTCAGAGAGAGTGGCTAAGGTATCCTGGAAATCTCGTCGTAGCGTGGCTAGGCGAGTACCTTGACAAATAATTTGTGGCTGGGCGGAAACATTTGTTGCGAAGAGACTGATGCTTCTGCTTACCGGGGACAATAGAGTAGGGAATGATGACAGGGGATTTTTCGGCAGTGGTTTGCATTGGCTCGACAAGACCGTATGGCGCTTCGAATTGCTGTGAAGGTTTGAGAGTGACAGCGACAGCCGACAGTGGAGGGATTAGATAGTCATCATCTGCGTGGAGGGATACAGGTGCGTCATCGTGGGAGTCTTCACATGCGGCCGAAGAGTTAAGGTGAATTTCTCGTCTAGAACAATCAATGAAGGCGTCATGTAATGACGCCTTCATGGCCCAGATGGTCATGTAATTGTGTCACAAACATGGCATATTTCAAAACTAAATGTATTTTGAGTAAACAATGAATAATTTAGACAGGTTAGCGGTACCGCAATGGGCATCAAGATGGTACCCAGCTATGCCAGCATGTTTTATGGGGAAGCTGTAGTGAAAGATTTGCGAGATTACCAATTAAAACCAATACTGTACAAAAGGTTCATAGATGAAATATTTTTTATCTTGACACACGGCGAAGCGGACCTGCATTACTTCACAGTTAATTACAACGCTGCCCACGCACATATCCGTTTCACTCACACTCACTCTCATACCGACATTAACTTCTTAAGCGTGACCCTTACATAAAGGACTGGAAATTAACAGCAAAGCTTTATCGCAAGCCAAGAGATCGGCATCATCAACTTCATTAGAAGAGCAACCACCTACGTCATTATAAGATGAGCAGAACCTATAGCCAGGCCCACTGTTTGAAATGCATCTGTTTAAACAAAAATGTTTTGATGCGAGCGTTCAAGACCTTAAGAACGTGTTGACATATCAAAAATATCCACCACGCCCAATTGATTATGCGATCCATAAAGCGAGAATGTTGAACCGCACCGACCTCCTAGAGGACTGTCCCCAGCAGAGTGACACACAGCGCACAAATCTATGGATCACCTACTGCCCTACCCGTCCTAACGTAAATAATATTTTAAGACGGCACTTCAATATGCTCGAGCAAAGCGACCGTCTAAAATGCGCTTTTCCATCCCCACCGGGGGTGATCTACAGACGATCACGCAACATTATACAAACGCTAGTCAATGATCGGTTCAACTCATCCCCGTGACACAAAGAATGCATGCCCTGTAATTCACCGCAGTTTTAAATCTGCAAACAAATTCAGCAAACAAACACATCCAGAAGCACGTAGTCGCAGTACTCAATGAAAAAATAAAGAGGAACTGACATGGAATTCTTTAAACGTAGTGTGCTTGCTAGAGTGTAGAGTGTGCAAAATGCAATACGTAGGACAGATTGAGGCAGCGTTTAGACTACGCTTCAACGACCGCAGTGCTTACTCTATATCTAATCCAAGCTTCCTCCTTTCAAACCACCTCCGTCTCCCAGAGCATTCTTGCGATGAATTATCTTTATCTCTGACATTACTGGAAACTGGATTTAGGTAAAACCGGAAGCGCGAACAGCGAGAGTCATATTTATATACCTATTCAATACAACAGAAGAAAATAATAATTAAGAGTGCAGGAACACGTGCATGAATAAGGGCATAAACCAATCCTACCTTTTCATAATGGTATTGTATTTTCTACAGGAACTGGACCACGTGATTATATTACAACCAGGAGCGGATTTAGAGGGGGGGTCCGGATGTCCTGACCCCCCTCTTGATTTCTGCATGTGTAAAATTTAGGGCGTGAAACGAGGGAGAGGGGGAGGGGGTTCCTAAACAAATGGTACGCTGACCAACACCTGACCCCCCCCCCCCCCCCCCCTCAGGAAATTCCTGCATCCGCCCCTGATTACAACTGCTTTATTGTGGTTGTTATCTTCTGTGGAACCCTGCTGTTCCTTTGCACGCGTGTTTAATTAATACCATCTCCAAAACGTAACCCTCCTCTCCCCCCCCCCCCCTTTAAACTTTCGTCAATTTTGTCTTTTGACAATCGGAAGAAGGGGCACTCTTTTTTCGCGATATTTTTTGGGGGGGTTTTCTTGACACGCGCGGCGCCACTGGCAGGACGGGCGACGGTCACGGGGATCCATCGGCTCGCGTGGCGACTAAATGAAATCAGCAACGAAGACGTCGCCCGTTTGCTGCCCATTGTAGCCATAGCGCTATGTGTTCAAGCCACTGATCTCTATAACAATTGCTGGATCGCGTTTGCCCGCTCCGCGAATGCGGCTACTGGCGGCCATCCTTTTGGTAGAGTTATATTATCTCTAGCCAAGCTGCAGCTCCTGCAGCCACTATCATCCATCCATGGCAGACGGCGTTGTGGCAGTTGTGGTGGCAGGCTGCCATCAAAATAGCGTGGGTGATATTTCGTGATTGATTGAAATTGTTTGACGAAACATATTTTTGAAAAAGGCGTGAACGGTAGCCCGATCTTTGAGAACCCGGCAAAAGTTCTACGAAAGCGCAGCACCGGGAGAAAAGCAGCACAGCACGCATCGAAAGTCGCATTGAAAGAAGCATCGAAAGCAGACGCCGGTACGGAGTCTGCTTTCGATGCGAGCTGCGCTGCTTTGCCCCGGTGCTGCGCTCTCGTAGAACTTCCGCCGGGTCCTCAAAGATGAGGCTACCCTTCACGCCGGGTTTCAACAATCTGCTTCGTCGAACAACTTCAATCAAGCACGAAATATCGCCTACGGTACAGTGTACTAGATCTACGGCTATTTTATGGCAGCCTGCCGCTATTGCGCTGTCCGCCATATTACTATGATGGCTAGAGATGATATAACTCTACCAGAAAGATGGCCGACCGTGGCCGCATTCCCGTCCATAGGCGGAGCTGGTCAAACGCGATCCAGCAAATAGACATAGAGATCAGTGGTTCAAGCGCACTTTGTATTTTGCCGCCCCGCAGGAGGAGCGGGCTCAAGTCAAGTTTTTTTTTTTCTGTATAGGATCGCGTACCTTGCTATTACAAATTAAAAAAGAAATTGCATTTGTGTCGTTATGTTTTTTCTCCCAAACCTCACCTTCCCCTATTGAAAATCGCTCTGATGGGACTTCAGGATTTTTTTAAAGGGTGTGAAGGGGACTTCAGGAATTTCTGAGATGTTTGAAGGGGGCACCAATATTTCCTGGTGGGTTCGCTAGCCCCGTCAGAGGCTCTCCTGAAATGTCTGAAGTGCCCTTTTCAATGCCTTGAAATGTCTGAACGCCTGTCAATAACTTTTCTAATGGGGTCGGGAAAACCTTCAGGCTTCTTGAGATGTCTGTGGGCAACGGTTTAGGTGGAGAAAACACATTTCGGAGAATTAGAACATAGCTGCTGATTGTACTCACGGGAAAAAATAAGTACTGTAAACGACTTAATTTCGCGGGCTTAAATTTTCGCGAATCGGGCCAAAGCTGAAAATTTGAAATTATTCGCGGGTTCTAACTTTCGCGAATTGAGTGTAGCTTCCGTAGCGTTCACATATTGCCCGAATTGTTCGCCGGACGTATTTTTCGCGAAATGTAAGCGATTCGCAAAATTCGCGAAAATTAGGTCCTCGCAAAAATTTAGTCGTTTACAGTATTTGGAGAATGCCGATCGTATGTGTGTACGGTCCTATTTTTATTACTGCTCTTCTATCAAATACGAGTGGGCTCCTGGACCTGTCTGTCCCTGCCCGGCTGTTCGGTCGCCAAGGAGGCCACTGAGGGCGACCGCCCCATGTGGAGAATTGACGAGGCGCCGGCCGAGTAGAGTTGGCAGAGCGGCGTTTTGAGGCGAACGCAGTCCTGTCCGCTCGAGGCGAAATCCGTGCAACCATAAATAATAAAAAAAAAACAAGCCGAGAGCAGTGCGTTTTCCAGGAATAGGGACGCGCACGGGAGAGACTCGTTCCCGGAACCGGTTCCTCCACGGGCGACGGTCCCCGAAAAGCAAGCCAAACAGCGCCTCTCTCTGCCCGGCGATGGGGAGAGGGTGCAGGGCTGCCTGGTGCCTGGCCAGCGGCCGGAGGGAGAGGGTGGTGTGAGGAGGCCAGGATGCCGCTATAGCCATTTTCTTTCCACTCGTGGGCGGTTTGCTTCCTACCGCTGTGGATATCTGGAACGGACCTGTTTCCTCCAGAAAGGTGAGCATGGCTTTGAGAGCTCGCCCCTTGATCTGTTTTGATCCGTGCAGTTTCTTTACGCAGGTGAACTCCAGTTCGGCGTTGGCCGCCTTCAGCACCGCTCGAGCGCCATCGTGTTCAGCGCATTCAAGGAGATGGTGGCCGGTGTCGGCTTACTCGCTGCAAAGCCTGGCAGGCGGGGTCAGCGTCCCACCGCATGTTGTGCCTGCGCACCGGGATTATGGCAAAGTGGGTCCTGAGACGGTGGATGACGGCCGCTGTCCGGACTTGTTCCTTGCGCCTCTTCGTCCGTTCGACCTCAGAAGCATCCAGCGAGCGAAAAATACGCCTAAGACGCCGGCGCGACGTCATCATGGACGAAACCGTGACTGTGCTCAGGATTTCGCACCGGCGGCGGGTGCTGCTTGCGAGTTCGTGGTTTTCGCTAAACGTGCTTACTGAGACTGTGTATGTGTCCGTGAGGTGCACCTGCTCGGTTTTATTAGCTGAACTACCGTACATCAGGAATATACCCAGCGGCATTGTGAGTACTTTGAAAGATATTTTTCTTTGTGATTAAGAAGTCAGTTGTCCCTATTTGATTTGATCTCTTTCGTCTACAGCTCCTTGCGCCGGGTTTGAACAAACGTTGCTTTTTATCGCCTTTTTGAGTTATAATATGCATGTAAAACTAAATGTCTGCAATAAATTTTCAATAATGTTTTGAACTGCATTTTTGTGTAGGGTTCACAGTCATTTGGGCGAATAAAGGGTTGACGGGCTAAAGGGTCTGACGGGTTGAAGGGCTGTGGGGCTAAAGGGTTTTTCTATGGAGTATCCCTGAAGGGTTTTTCTCTAGGGTATTTTTGAAGGGTTTTGAAGGCCTGTGCGGTCCCATAATCCTTCAAGGCTGACGGGCCCTTTAGAAATATTTTCAATAGGGTCCTTGCCGCAGCGACATGTCCTGCCTTGAAAGACATCTCATGGCAAAGCCGAGTCTCTCGGCGTAGTTGTTTATTAAACTTTCACTGTTTGTTTTTCTCACCGCGAGTTTTTCACTTCGTTATATACACGCCTTCGGCCACTTGACTCCTATGCCACCATGGCCAATATATATATATATATATATATATATATATATATATACGAACGTATGCAGATGAATGAACCGTACTTAATCCAATGAATCAAAGATTTTACGAACCCGCGAAAAGCCAAAATAAACGGCGGAGCCAGGATATATATATAGGGTGGTTCAAGTCACCAGGCTCAATCTAAAATGGACCGTAAAAATCGACGCCTGCACGTAGCCATCTAAACTTTTCGTCAAAGGTGTATTTCACAGGTCAGTTTTTTCTTGTAAAATTACAAAGCGTAGTTCTCTTTTAGTAAAAAATAGGGCCAAGAAACTTGCCAGGGTCTACGGCGGGCGGCGACCCAAACGACCAAGTCCAATAGCGGGGTGTGTTTGGCGTTCGTATTGATAGATGGCGTCGGGAGCAGCGTCTGAAGGTGCAGCCGGCCAGCGAAAGATAGCAGACGACACGCAGACGAAATCCGTTGGCAGCAAAAGCACCGCCGTTATGCAGATGTGTTTTTTTACTGTGTAAGTTTTGCTTTTATTGTTCGCATTTATTTTTTAACCGAAGGTACATTTTCAAAAGATGATATTCATTTTAAGAAATGACGGTGGTTTGCGAGCCGTCGCGATAAGCAGGTAGCGCCATCTATCAATACAAACGCCAAACACACCCCGCTACTTGACCCCTGTCGTCTGCGTTGCTGCCCACCGTAGACACTGGCAAGTTTCTTGGACTTATTTTTTTACAGAAAAAGAGCTACGCTTTGTAATTTTACAAGGAAAAACCGACATGTGAATTACACCTTTGACGAAAAGTTTAGTATGCTACGTGCAGGCGTCGATTTTTACGGTCCATTTTAGATCGATCCTGGTGACTTGACCCATATATATAGCGAACGAAGAGGGGAGAAAGTGATTAGTGAATTTATTGCATTAAAGTTAGGGAAAGGGAAAGGGAAAGAGAGCTGGCAAAAAATTGGGCCAGGAGCGGGGATCGAACCCGCAACCTTCGCCTGTCCGGGTCGACGCCTTAACTGATTAGACCATCCCGGCCACAATAGCAATAATCATCTTCTCCCCTCTTCGTTCACAATATTACTACGGCGGCACGTGTCAATCTTCTCTCATTCCCATGATATATATATATATATATATATATATAGATTCTGAGGGTTCGTAAAACTTGTATTCTTTGATTCATAGGATTAAGTACGGTTCAATGATCTCGATATGTTCGTTTATTTCGTTATAGGAAACCACGTACGATGATGAAAAAGTGCCCGTGATGTATATTAAATAACGTGTCTCTTGATTCTCGTAGATGATGATGAAACCGTGTCTCTAAAGCTCATAAACAAAAAGAATAAGACATGTACACGTGACGAGACAAACGGTGGGAGGATTTCTGGAGCACAACCAGCACGTACCACTTGACAACAAGCGTCGTACCGCATTCCAGGCAGCGGCGTGTGCTTCCAGAACACATCTGATTGGATACATTTCGTTTCTTGTGCATTATTAAGACAGATAGGAAACGCCAGAAAGCCAAAGTGGAGTGGTGTACAGAAACCCGATTTCTTAGCGATGCAGGAAACTAAGATGGCCGAGGAAGAGCAGGTGGCGAACGCACTAAAGCCTTTTTTATAGGGGTGTGCGAATATTCCCCACTTTCGAATAACGAATCGAATATTACCTTATTCGATTCGTTAATCGAATCGTATAATAATTTTCAAAAGTTTCGAATATTTTTCGAATAATTTCCGAATACTCGTCACGGTGTCGCGCCGCGAGATTCCCTTCCCAGGAGTCCCACAACGCGCCGGCACGCCTGCGATACGTGCCCGCAAGATAAAAATACGTACCCTCTTCTCCCGAACAATAACTGTCATCATCGGCCGCAGCAGTTTCTCTCAATACGTACGTTGCTGTTGCCTCCATTAGGGACCACTGTCTTAACTATAACCCGCATGTAAGCGATTTGCCGAGAGATGAGACAGGCGACGTCGACCCGCTTCGCTGTCGCTCGGTCAGTCGCGCGATGAGGCAAGTCGCATAAAAGTGGCGTGAGCAAGTGACCAAGGCGATGAGGACGTTTTCTAGAAATCCAAACACCGAGCGACGCGACGAGCGACAGTGAGAAATCTAAGTTTAGAAAGAGTTTTATACGTGAAGACAGGAGACGGGACAGCACATCTTTCAACTTGCAACAAACAAATGATTTGTTTCCAGCACGCTTCGCCTTCGGAACTCCACTGTAGGAAGGGAAAGGTGAAAGGAGAGGGAAGGGGAAGGAGGAAGAGCAAGATAAGGCCCCGGGAGAAAAACGGGGGAATGTAAACCAGAGAGACAGCGGGCAGCGGGAAGGAGAGGAAGGAAGGAGGCGTCCCGAAATTTCCCTCTCAGGAGCAATGACCACTCGCCGTGCCAGCCAAGGTCGCCAACTCCGGTCTCAGGAATGACACCTATCTCTCCGACAGCGATAACGAGGCCGACGAAATGTTGTTCGGCGCCTCTTTTATGGCGGACGCCTCTACGATTTCGCGCCCGCAGCGGTTCTTGTTGGCCCCCAGAACATGCGCGGAAGAAAACTCAGGGGCACAGGGAGCGCAAACCTTGAGGTGATGCACCATGGGGTGTTGGGAGTCCTCGTCGTTTTTTGCTATTTCTCTTTCATACTCACGCAGGCGGTCGTTGAGGCAGCGGCCCGTCTGCCCGATGTACTCCGCCCCGCACGAGAAGGGGACGGAATACAACCTTCCGACCGCGCAGTGAACAAAGGGGGCCGAGTGCCTTTTGGCGCAGCCGATCTTGGGAGGAGGGGGAGAGTTCACCAGGCGGCACATTGCGCTCAACTTGAAGGGGCACGAGAACGCAACGTCCATGTCGAAGCGTCGAGCCACTGCTTTTAGTCGATGGGCGGTGTTGTGGAAATAGGGTATGGTTGTGTATCTTTGTCGGGCAGGCTTCCGTGCGGCGGCTTTTTCGTTTATCAGTTTTCTGAGAGTGGAGGCCAGCAGGGCGCGCGGGTATCCGGCGTTTGTGAGGCGGCTGAGCTGTCCCTCCAGGCTAGATGGGGAGAGGTGTTGGCAGGACTTTGTGCGGGTGGAGGAGATGATACTTTTTGCAATGCCCGCTTTCACCGTCTTTGAGTGGTGGCTTCAAAATGGCAGCACCGGATTCTGCGAACGCTGCTGGAAGCGCCAGCAAATGCCTCCCTGGGTGTCAAATTCCAAAATTCATAGTCAAATTCCAAAATTCTTCCGGCATCCCCCTCAGCGCATTCCTGCAACTAATCAAGAGTATATGTTCGGTCGACCATGGTGGAGCACGATGGGAAGATATACCTACAAAAATCGGGTGTCTGCATCGGGTCCTGCCTGGCACCTGCGCTCAGCGAGGTTTACCTTTCCCTCGCGGATCAGGCCGTGAAGAAGCAACTGGACAGCGTCGCCCCAGGAACCCAGGTATACAGATATGTGGAAGATTATCTGGTGCTCCACGACTCCGGCGCGCCCATCGCCACCATCCAGAACGCCTTCACAGAAAACGCGAACGGCCTGACCTTCACGAGGGAGGACCCCTCGGCGGTCGGTCTCCAGTTCCTGGATGTACGCCTCATAGCCAACCAGGGAGGCATTTGCTGGCGCTTCCAGCAGCGTTCGCAGAAGCCGGTGCTGCCATTTTCAAGCCACCACTCAAAGACGGTGAAAGCGGGCATTGCAAAAAGTCTCATCTCCTCCACCCGCACAGAGTCCTGCCAACACCTCTCCCCATCTAGCCTGGAG
The DNA here is from genome assembly GCA_013358835.2 of Ixodes persulcatus. Taxonomy (NCBI): domain Eukaryota; kingdom Metazoa; phylum Arthropoda; class Arachnida; order Ixodida; family Ixodidae; genus Ixodes; species Ixodes persulcatus. The sequence continues at coordinate 52,179 of JABSTQ010005074.1, forward strand.
GGACAGCCCAGCCGCCTCACAAACGCCGGGTACCCGCGCGACCTGCTGGCCTCCACTCTCGGAAAACTGATAATCGAAAAAGCCGCCGCACGGAAGCCTGCCCGGCAAAGATACACAACCATACCCTATTTCCACAACACCACCCATCGACTAAAAGCAGTAGCTCGACGCTTCGACATGGATGTTGCGTTCTCGTGCCCCTTCAAGTTGAGCGCAATGTGCCGCCTGGTGAACTCTCCCCCTCCTCCCAAGATCGGCTGCACCAAAAGGCACGCGGCCCCCTTTGTTCACTGCGCGGTCGGACGGGTGTATTCCGTCCCCTTCTCGTGCGGAGCGGCGTACATCGGGCAGACGGGCCGCTGCCTCAACGACCGCCTGCTCGAGCATGAAAGAGAAATAGCCAAAAACGACGAGGACTCCCAACACCCCATGATGCATCACCTCAAGGTTTGCGCTCCCTGTGCCCCTGAGTTTTCTTCCGCGCGTGTTCTGGGGGCCAACAAGAACCGCTGCGGGCGCGAAATCGTAGAGGCGTACGCCATAAAAGAGGCGCCGAACAACATTTCGTCGGCCTCGTTATCGCTGTCGGAGAGAGAGGTGTCATTCCTGAGACCGGAGTTGGCGACCTTGGCTGGCACGGCGAGTGGTCATTGCTCCTGAGAGGGAAATTTCGGGACGCCTCCTTCCTTCCTCTCCTTCCCGCTGCCCGCTGTCTCTCCGGTGTACATTCTCCCGTTTTTCTCCCGGGGCCTTATCTTGCCCCCCCTTTTTCCCCTTCCCCCTCCTTTCACCTTTCCCTCTCCTATAGTGGAGTTCCGAAGGCGAAGCGTGCCGGAAATAAATCATTTGTTTGTTGCAAGTTGAAAGATGTGTTGTCCCGTCTCCTGTCTTCACGTATATAACTCTTTCTAAACTTAGATCTTTACCAACGCGCTCACTAACAAGTATACTATTTACGAGAGCTATGTGTTTGTCACGTCCACAACCGCCATGCATCGGACCTTCGGGTTTCCAGGCAGGCCCCTTTCTCCGGGCCGCCATCTTCATCTCGAGAGTGTATCTCCTCCGCCTACGCCTGCGATCCTTTGGACTCTACCTCAGGAAGACCATCCCTCACCCCGCCGTCCACCAGGTATTTGGATTCAGCTCTGCCAGCTGGACTGCCAACTACAAAGTCAAGCAGATAGCACGCAGCGAGCTCTCACAGGAAATCCTTGTCATGCAGTGCAGAGGTCACTTCCCGATCTCATGACTGGCGTCTTCGGTGCCGGCATTTCAGGTCACCCTTCGTACATATTTCTAACCAAGTCAGGACAGGACCTTCTTGATTCATCTTGGAAGGTTGTAATTTCAACTGCATCGACAGAAAAACAAGCAAACCAGTGTCCTAAGCTTCAGCCACCGCTAAATCTCTCGGGCTCGAACCTTTCACCGCAAGCCGAGGCGCTGCTCTCAAAGGGACCAAAATTCGCTGCCTCTGTCACACCGTCAAGAGCGGACCAGCTCGCAGCGGTACACCAGATCGCGTCGAGGATTCCGGAGCCTGCCCGACAAGAGTTCCTCGCTGTTGGTTCCCGTTTGGTTTGCATGCATGGAGCAACCCACCCAACAAAACCGGAATTTCCACAAGTGGTGAATGAACTGAGGGGGTCTGACCTGAGACGTTTGGAGGCCGACAAGACAGGAGTGTTTGTGGTCATGAACGAGTCTAACTTCGGTGAGAAGGTTGAACTTGCCATCAAGAAAAACTTCGTCCTCGTTAAGAAAAGGCCGTCCGGCACCCTCCGTTCGGAAGTCAAAGACATCTGCAGGTCGAACAACCTTTCGTCGCTTCTCACGAGAGTGTCGGCCGCTGCGAACCAGTACCTAAAAGTGTTTTTCACCGCCAAGACCCAGAAGCCGGAGATCCCGCTTAGGAGCATCGTATCAGAAAATGAATGCTGGCAGAAGCCTCCGGCTCTCTACCTGCAGAAGCACCTGGCGGCCGTCCCCCTGGACCAGCCTTTCTGCGTAGGCAGCTCTAAGGAACACCTCCCGGCTCTCCAGCTTCTTCACACATCAGGCCCAGGTACCACCTTCTTCTCTCTAGACATCACCGACATGTACTACAGCCTCGACTGCAACATTCTGCTGGATGCGGTAGAAAAAGCCATCAATACACAGGGCATAGTCAAATTCCAAAATTTTTCCGGCATCCCCCTCAGCGCATTCCTGCAACTAATCAGAGTATATCTTCGGTCGACCATTGTGGAGCACGATGGGAAGATATACCTACAAAAATCGGGTGTCTGCATCGGGTCCTGCCTGGCACCTGCACTCAGCGAGGTTTACCTTTCCCTCGTGGATCAGGCCGTGAAGAAGCAACTGGACAGCGTCGCCCCAGGAACCCAGGTATACAGATATGTGAACGATTATCTGGTGGTCCACGACTCCGGCGCGCCCATCGCCACCATCCAGAACGCCTTCACAGAAAACGCGAACGGCCTGACCTTCACGAGGGAGGACCCCTCGGCGGTCGGTCTCCAGTTCCTGGATGTACGCCTCGTAGCCACCCAGAGAGGCATTTGCTGGCGCTTCCAGCAGCGTTCGCAGAAGCCGGTGCTGCCATTTTCAAGCCCCACTCGAAGACGGAGAAAGCGGGCATTGCAAAAAGTCTCATCTCCTCCACCCGCACAAAGTCCTGCCAACACCTCTCCCCATCTAGCCTGGAGGGACAGCTCAGCCGCCTCACAAACGCCGGATACCCGCGCGACCTGCTGGCCTCCACTCTCAGAAAACTGATAATCGAAAAAGCCACCGCACGGAAGCCTGCCCGGCAAAGATACACAACCATAGCCTATTTCCACAACACCACCCATCGACTAAAAGCAGTGGCTCGACGCTTCGACGTGGACGTTGCGTTCTCGTGCCCCTTTAAGTTGAGCGCAATGTGCCGCCTGGTGAACTCTCCCCCTCCTCCCAAGATCGGCTGTGCCAAAAGGCACGCGGCCCCCTTTGTTCACTGCGCGGTCGGACGGGTGTATTCCGTTCCCTTCTCGTGCGGGGTGGAGTACATCGGGCAGACGGGCCGCTGCCTCAACGACCGCCTGCGCGAGCATGAAAGAGAAATAGCAAAGAACGACGAGGACTCCCAACACCCCATGGTGCATCACCTCAAGGTTTGCGCTCCCTGTGTCCCTGAGTTTCCGTCTGCGCGTGTTCTGGGGGCCAACAAGAACCGCTACGGGCGCGAAATCGTAGAGGCGTCCGCCATAATAGCCTCGTCCCACTAGAACGACAAACACCGAATTTTGTCTGGCGACAAGGTAAAGTTGTGTGTCCCTGATACCGTCCCACTTCAGCGACAAACGTGACCGACAAACGCCGACAAACACTCGACGACAGAACAGTTCTTGTTTGTCGTCTGACTCGTACCGCCGCGAACTCGAAGCGGCAGTCCCACCTACGAACACTGTCCGACGCCCGCTCCCTCGCACGTTTGCCTCGCATCAGCTATCGACATAGAGCCGATCGAGCATCGAGCGCCTGCATTTGGTATGGCATCGTGTTCGGAAAAGCGAGCCGTTGTGGCCGCTCTCCTTTTATTTGAGGCCCTTTCGTCTAGTGAGGATGATGAGCAGCCAACGAAACGAAGGATGTGGGTTAAGCGCTACCTGCGCCGACACCGGGAGCAGGGCTGCTATGCCAACTTGATGCGCGAGCTAGCGCTAGAAGACGCCGAGGCCTTCCACTCTTGGATACGCATGGACACCGGAACATTCGAAGAACTGCTGCGAAAGGTGAGACCGCTTATCATGAAGCAAGATACGTCATTCCGCGAAGCCATCCCTGCAGGCGAAAGACTGGCGATCACGCTGCGATACCCCGCCACTGGTAAGTCATGTAGCAAGAGCGAACCAAAGAATGTTATTTACGCACAGAGTTTGCTTTTGAACAACATAGTGTCTAGAGTACCGTCCGACGGCGCTCTGCAGAGCGTTCAAGTGCCATACGACGGCACTCCACTCACGCCTTCAAGTGCCGTCCGAAAGTTTCGTTAAAAACGAATTGTCAAAGCGAGTTCTTCGAAGCTGTAGCGTAGCTTAGCGGTAGGATATCTGCGTCGCACGCAGCGGATGCGGGTTTGATCCCCGGTGCGGGCTTACTTTTTTTTTCTTTTTTCTCGAGCATTTGTTTTGTCTATTTTACGTATATCTAAAAAATTAATCTTAGTCGCATTCAGACATGCAAATCTAAAACTAAAAAAAGACATCAGATCTACAGGGTTTTTAAATTGAAGTTTTCACTCTAAAATCACCCGCAAAAATCAGGAACTCGACGCATCAAGTAGAAACTTGCCTCGAAGACGTATTTTACTGGTCAGATTGACGCATTAAAATTTTAAGCTACAATTGGAAGTACAAACAAATTAAAAAAAAATCAAGAACAAGAATGTCCCATGCTACTAAATGAGCCAGTTTTTCTTTTTTTTTCTTTTTTTTTTTGCACGTGGAGTAGTGGCTTATAGAAGTCTCACATGTAAATGGGACTAGTAAATTACATATTCGAGGTAACCTTCAACTTGATACGTTGAGCCACTCCTTTTTGACTGTCTACAAACAAAGTTACAAGCTAATATTAATGGCCCGTCAAAAATCAGCAACTGTACGTATAAAGTTTAAAGTTACTTCAAATACATATTTTACTAGTCCTATGTATGCGTTAAAATTTCAAGTTTCTACATACAGTACGAAAAAAATAAATTACACCAATTGGGGGCTTTTTTTTTTTCGTTTGGAGTTAGAGTATGAGTTGAGACTTTAACATTTCATGCGGGAATCCGGCAAGTATAAGCCATATTCGAGGTAAGTTTCTACCTGATACGTCAAGTTCCTGATTTTCGCAAGCAATTTTAGTCCAAACCTTATTTTCAAACACCCTATATATATGCGGCGTTCGTGAAATAAAATATTGCGGTTTCCGGACGCATCGATTTGATATGCTTTATCGTACCGGCAGTGCTAGTTATCGCTCGTGGTATTCATCCACGATCGACTGTTGTGGAATAACGTCTGCATGGGAATTTCGAGTCTTCAATTTCTCAATTTTAATAGGAGCCAAGTCACGATTAAGTACTTTAGCACGTGATTGAGATTTGCGAAAGAAAGCAATTGCAATATTAGGTGAAACACGCTGTACTCTCGTGTATCATGGTGGTATAATTGTTTGTGTGCTGTGCATTTCTGATCTCGTTGCTATCATTCCTTGCTTACAGGGGAAACCTTCGCCTCCATGGGCTTCCAGTTTAGGAAGGGGCATAATACCATCTCAAAGATAGTCCGGGACGTTTGCGTCGCCATCTATGAAGTCTTGGCCCCCGACTACATAAAGGTAAATGTTTCCTACATGATGTCGTCAGCATAATGAGAGCAATTCTTACATGCCTCACAGTAACTCATTAACTCAACCATAATTCAGCCAGCGAGACATTAGAGTTAATGTATCATATACACATACACTGAACTGCTCTTTCATCAATACGGAGTAATGCAAATAACAAAATATTACAAATATAAGCTGGCGACGATGCACGGAGCATCACTTCCGAGTGATCCATTACCATATATTTCTAAACTAAGTGAAATAAACTAGAGATAATGCAAACTTTTCTTGCATCTAGGCTTCGATAATCGAACCATGGAGTTAAAAAAGTTTGGGTCTGTTCGAACTTCCGAATTTACTAGACTGAAAAATGCCAAAACTGAAACTAGAGTTGCGATGGACAACACTAACACCATTACAGTATTGATGCCAAAGTATTGATCGTTCTGTTACATTGCCGCGTGCATGTGTAGTGGCCGAGTACAGAGGGTGAAAAAAATGACAATAGCGCCACGAGTAAAAACTTTATTTCTTAAACTACATACTGCAACGCTGCCAGTTAAGCCCTGGCTTCAAGATAAAGGAATATATGTACCCTCGACTATAAACTGCAACTTATGTAAGGCCCCCGAAACCATTGATCATATTTTCATTGACTGTTGGGACGCCATTTTCTTTTGGGACGTCCTCAAAAGAACAATAAAAAAAGAATTATACATGAACCCACATACTATCCGTTATCTCCCTCTTAAGAAAAATGAAACTATGCCCATTGATACTTTTGTAGTTCTTGGTCTTTATAGCCTCTGGCGATCTAGATTGAGTGTACGGCACGCAGACGTCACACTCCTGCATACGCACATTGTATTTTTAGAGTGTATTTCTACTCTGAAATCTGTCTTCGAGACGCTTCCAGAGATGCCCGAATGGGCAAGTGTTTTTGATCAGCTTCTTGCAGCAAAGTGGCTGTAGGAGACGCCCAGAAGACTTGGGTGTTTCCTTTTTAAACCATTGACCAGTGTATGTGTTTCATGACTATAATGAAATAAAAAAAAAATGTGTAGTGGCCGAGTGGGAACCACACTTGGCTGCCATGCAGAGGTCCCGGGTTCGAATCCCGGAACCGGCAGCAATATTTTTATTAAGTTGTAAAACATGTCCTAGAAAATTCAAGACTGTTGTCTTTTGTTCTAGTAGGAATATTCTAGGGCCAAATGTTCTAGTAGGAATGTTCCAGAAAGCGATGCGGCAATAAAACAAACCCCACATGGTTGTACGGAATTATTCAATCTCCAGCGCTCGACCTTGCTGTCACGTCGACAATCGAAGCCTGCGACGCACAGTTATTCTCTTTTGTTTTGGGCACAAGTTCACTCCCATTAAACAATTATTTTATTCAGTTTTTCTTGTCACCAGTTATTTGTGCCAATATGTGTCCCTGTTACCTTGCGAATTTTGTCACTTTGTATGCACATTATGGAACATACAAGTGGAATATGCAAACACATTAGTTCAGAATGTGCTTCTTGACTTTTTGGCTGCCAGATGCCCGTCGTTGGTTTGGCACGTAAAAACTCCAAATTTGACTTTGACTTTTTGGCTATGCCATGCAATAAATGTGAATTTAGTGGATTCCACTGACTGGATCAAAGAGGCATATTGGTGCTGTTTGATGAAGCTATGGGCATAATATTTCTATATTCTTTTTCACGATAACACTCAAGTGAACTTCATGGTTCTTTTGGTAGAAGAAGTGAAGAGTTATTTCTATGTCGCCTCATACTTGACAGACATAATTCCCTATTCCTTTCAAGGTGCCATCAACACCAGGCGAGTGGGAGCAAGTTGCCCGAGGCTTCGAAGAAATCTGGCAGTTCCCTCACTGCCTGGGTGCCTTAGATGGGAAACATGTCAAGATTTTCCCACCTCAGGGTACAGGAGCTATGTACCGAAACTACAAGGGTACCTTCAGCATTGTGTTGATGGCCCTTGCGGACTCTGATCTGAAGTTCCTGTACGCTGATGTGGGTAGAAATGGTCGTATGAATGACAGTGGTGTATGGGCTGCCACGGATCTACGGGCACGTATTGACCGGGGCATTGCTGAGTTTCCGGAAGCAGCCCAGCTGCCAAACTCATCGAAGACGGCACCTTTCGTCATCGTGGGGGACGAAGGGTTCGGTATGAAGCCATACAAGATGCGGCCGTTTCCAGCGTCGGAGCTGGAAGATGCCGAAAGGATCTTCAACTATCGGTGAGCTCAAAATATGCTGTGGTCACTATGCTGCTCTCAGTGTATTGCCAGTTTACTTGCATTTCCGAGTTGCGAGGATAACAATAGTATACCACGGCCAACTACAAAGTGCCATCCATACATACCATCATGGCTGCCTATGGGAGTGTCTGCCACATTTGTCATCCATGCATTTCATGGGCATCCTTTTTTGTGTGCTAACCCAAAAAAATGTAAGGCTCCATAAAAACATGGAGTTAAGAGGCCTCCCCAGAGGACTGGCAGCTTGACAAGAAAAAGCAGCTGTGCTGAGAGAGTGTGCTGTGTGGCCAGCGGCATCATCATATGTATTACCGGCACAAGCAGCGTTGCCAGCCCTCTGTAGTCGGAATCAAAAGCGCGCAAATAAACGTTTTTTGTCTCTCAGCAATCACCGCGTGCAATTGTGTCCCTACGCGTTGTTCACAGGTTGTAATTGTCATTTAGTAAGCCAGAGCAATGTCTTGTCTCTTTTTGCACTGTAAAATTTAAAATGACAGACCTCTGTTAGGTTTGAACCACGCTTTACTGAATTCTAGACTGAAACAATTAAGGAATACCTGACAGGCCAACCGCCGCAACATTGCGTTCCGCTAGAGTAGCGAGATCTTTGGGAACGGTTCATGAGACAAACATACGGTCAATTTATCCGTGAATCTGTGGCGGGTGCGACATTTTCAGTGGAAGTGGTCGATTACAGGGCTGCGATCGTTCAAACATGTAGTGCTCACTCTCTTCTCCGTGGTCACGTGCCATTTCCTGTGGTTTAGACGCAACCACCAAAGGTAATCAGAGTCGTGGGTCAGCGAAGGCGCACACTCAATATAAAAAATAAAAGAAAAATATGATACTCATTTTTTGTGGCTTCTAAAAAGCTTAAAATATGCTAATTGAAAAAAAAAAACGTTGCACAGCCACGTGACTTCCGGCAATACACTTTTCCTCTATATTTCTTCTTCCTACGCAGTCCAGTTTTGGTTTCAGTTTCAAACAGTTGCATTTTTTACTTTATTAAAAAATATATGTGACGCTGTAGCAAAATATTGATTGGGTAGCTTTTTTGACACCATAATCGATCGCTTAACAGAAAATAACTTTTGGGGGTTTCAGCATCCCTTTAAGTATTCTTTACAAGCAACATGTCTTCGTCTTTCTTCCGTGTAGTGTAGCGTAGCGTCGGTAGAGACGCAATGCCGTGACTTCAATTGCCGTTAAAATAAAAAAGATGCCTAGAACTACTTTTTGTTGTGGCCGCTGTTGCGGTTGTGGTAACGAGGCCTCCGCGGCCTTGAAGTGCTGTGACATGCCTTGCTCCGATACCCTTATTGGGTCGCGGGGGCTGCAGCCTCCACAGTTCGCCAAGTTATTGTGAAACGGAGTATAATGTGCTTTAGCATCTCGAAAATTCGGCCCAAAAGGTATGAGCGTTCGGGTTGAGGATGAACAGGCATTTTCGAGAGCAAGAAAGTTGGACGAAATGATAACAGTTACGTCCCGAGCAAGAATAAACACAAATCTTTTAGAAGTCTGTGACATATATATATATATAGCGTTGCTTGCTCGGCCCTGCACAGAGCAATATTGCTGAAAGTAAAATTGCAGAGTGTCATCCAAAGCTTCAGCAGTCATCCTAGCAATCAGTCAACCACTGGCATCTCTTTATGTGCGTACTTTAGGGTAGAGCAACACCCTAGCTAATTTGCCTTTTTTCCTCATTGATTGAACAAGATTACAATCTATTTTACAGGCTTTCCCGGGGACACCGAATTGTTGAGAATGGCTTCGGCATCCTCCGAAACAGATTCCAAGTGTATGGGGCGCCTCTTCGTCACAAGCCGGACAGAGCGGTGAAGGTGGTGAAGGCGACTATTGCCTTACACAACTATTTTCGGACGAAGAACAGTACGAGGGCAAGGTACACGCCACCCGACAGCCTTGATGTTAAAGACGTGCTCACAGGTAAATGCGAAATTAGCTGTTCAACTGGTGTGGATATGTCGCTTTCAATTTTCAATAGTTGCGTAATGTACAACTAGCCACATTTCCAGCATGTTGCTCACAGTCGAAATGGGTAGTGCTCCAGCGAGGGTCCCCCAATTCTTCTGGTCAGCAGCCATGGCAATGCCACTCATTATCATGGCTTGCAGCTATTTCTGAATGTAAACAGCATTATTCGGTGTACCAATACAAGACTGCCACACATCGAAGGATCAAATGTTACTGTTTAACCGGTTTCACATCAAAGAAACATACCGTTGTGAAAAGACGTATGCGTCCCTTTGAATTGAAATGACTATGGCCGAGAGAACAACAGTCAGCTCGTGGCTTTTTTCATTGCACAACACTATTTCCCTCCAAAAAGTGTGATGACCTCTTGCACAGCAATAAGTGCAGTATGGAATAAGTTCCTTATGGCGAATTTGGGTGGTCAGTGGTCGGCAACTTATTTTGCCGGAATACCGGCAATAGTGTTCACGTGGTCAGCTTCCGGCCGGCGCGCATCGTTCGGGTGGTGGTTCTCCGGCAAGCAATGGCAACTTTCTGGCGCTTTTTCCGCCCGAGCTCCAAACGGCCGGGCGAGCAGGCACCAGACTGTATCTAGTGTCGTACTTCCGAAATGGGAGAGAAGGTAAGTGAGAAAAAATGAACGAAAGAATAAAACTGATCTGAAGTCACTTCAGCAGCCACTGCTCGAGTCAATCCAAGCCGTTGGGACATGGGTGACGGCGGCAATAGCCTCTTGCTAGCGGTGTCGCGCGAACAAGAGGCGAAGTAAATGCCACCGTCTCGCGTTTCGTGTTCGGGTGCTGAGGGTAACGTGGTGTGCCTCCGGCGCGTTTCTGGTTGCCGGTTCCGCCGGCTCGGTCTTGCCAGCAATTGACCACCCGAATTCGCCATTATTTAGGAAGTCTGCAATGCATGGCGTGCAAGAAAAACGAAACGCCAAGAAAGCAAGATGTGCATAGCCGTATGTGGACGTAGCTGGTCATGCCACATTTGAACTTAACAGCCCATCTAAAGCAACACCATTAAAAGCAAGCTGCTTCTGCCATTCTAGTTCTGCTGTAGCTGGACAATACTTGTCGGCTTGTATGTGAACATTCCTTGCTATATCGGTGTCGTGCCATGAACTCCCTGCTCTCCTTCACGTTTTGTGCGGCCGTCTTTCTCTGGCAGCACTCATGCCTTGTTAATACTTGGCATCAGATAAACTCTACTCCACAGCCTCATAGCATTCGTGGTTCTTTTGTGAGGGTCTTTGCAACTTGTAGTAAAGACTCGGTTAATCTCTAATACTGTTAGTTGGTGGTGAATGTGTTAAAAAAAGATCAATTTTCATTTCACTTGTTGCAGTAACTGTGCGTCAAGGCAATTGTAAAAAGGGTGTGAACGACAAAGCAGTCTTCCCCCAGGAGCGCATTGGTGGCAGACAACCAGACGACGCCAAGGCTGTCCGTGAGGTCTTCAGAAACTACTTCATGAATGAAGGCCAGGTTTCTTGTCAGTGGAAGCTGCTGGAGTAACGGTATGTCATGTTTGTATGCAGGAACGAAGTACCATCCAGTAAAACAGTTGTTGGGGTATTAGGACATTACTCAGGTCTGCTGAAGCTGTCATTATCTGCAACCCAACACGTTGTAGGCAAACACTGAAACAAGGGACACCTATACCGACTTCATTTTGCATGTGTCCCTCTTTTCTTGTATCTTTTTTTTTTGTCTATACATAGTCGGGCATATCTAAGTATGACTGCTGATTCCAAGCTCGGCTGCGTCCTTACTATTGTTTTCACTTAATTTCGGTTGCTAATAAGATATATAACATCTCCAACAGGCCATCTGTATAGCCGAACAGTTGAGTATAATCTAGGAAAATTTAGGTGTTGTAGCTTTTAAGAAGTTTGCTGCTCTCCGAAAGCAGAAGTAAAAAAAAGGCTGCCCGGGCTGTAAGACATACCATTTTATTTATTTCTATCGAAGATAAGAGCATGCGCTCAAGCCCACCGCCTGAATTCACTCATGTACGATCCTGCGCTCTGAATAATCTTAAACCATTTCGAAATAATCCAACAGTTTCCTCATCCTACTTGCTAGCCGGTTAGAGACAAAACTAAATGAAAGAATAAGTTTTCACGGTGTTTTGTTGGTTTGTCTAAATGGTGTGCAAATATAGGCATCGCAGCTAGAGGAGGCCAATTTAGTGCCACAAAGTACCATAGCAGCACACCTGCTTGGCTTATGCTTCAGCCTAGCAAGTGTGCTACTGCACTTGGAGTACTACTAGTTTGTGAAAGCTCACCCAATACCAGCCCAAATTGAAACCGCAGAGTTGCGTAGAAATTTGTTAGTGCTGTTTTTAACTCTTCGGGCCCCATCAGGCAGTTCTGACAACATCGAACGTCTACTGTACACAAAGAACCACAAATTATTTATGATCCTTGAAGTGTGTGCAATGTTGGATCCTACATCAACTGAATCTAATAAGCCTCAAGGCTTGGTTTGTCCAGTATGACAACAGGGTGGCTAGTGTGACCGCAGTAAGGTTGATAGCAGCAACACCGACCAAAACTAGAGACATGGCACTCCAGCATATGGAACAAGTTTAAAACTCTAGCTGTGAAAATGCAACATGCACACAGTTGGCCTATGCACCTCAACACAAAATGAGAGAAAAAAAAACACATTTTGACAAGGGTGAGGAGCCTGACAATGTGGCAGTTTGTTGTCCGGTTTCAGTCTCCAGGCTTATTCGAGCTAAATCTGCTACACTGTGCCCAGTGATTGCAGAGACCGAAAGCTTGCACTGAAGAACAGAATGATGCTTGGTTCAATCCCCACTCCTGCTTGTTACAATAAGGACGAGCATGGCACGAGCATGCAGTTCTGTTGTCACTCCACGATACATGATAAAGACCCCCCAGGTTAGCAGTTGTAGCGCAGTGACTAAATTGCTAGTTTACAGCACGAACCAGTGTCATCATATTTTAAGGGTGGACTCGCCTTATGTTATGTAAACACTTGACACGTCCAATTTGCTTTGCTTTTGCCTGCGAACGGACCGTCTCTATCTAGAAGGGGAGTTTTCCCTATGCACGGAGAAAGGTTCTTTGCTGAGCGTGCGCAAAGCTCTTTATCTTGCAGTAGAATTTGATATATTGTCTTGCTGTGTACGTTTTCTGCACCGGCAGTTTACAGCTTTGCTGTAGACTGCCCGTGTCCTCTCTGTCTCCTTCTTCAGCCCATTTAACTGTTTAGCCCAAGCAGATTTGTGCAGCAGTGCAGAAGGCACAAGCACTGAAACAGAAAAGTACCTAGTGTGGGCACGGTTGGTCCACCTCAGAGCTTATCACAAATGTGCATGTTCTGCTGAGTACCTTTTTTCAGCACTGCACACAACCAGTGAGAAAGTGTGGGGCATTGTGAAACAAAAAACCATATAAAGCTCAAACTGAAACTTTTAATTTTCTCCTTCCTCAGGCACCACGACCAAACCGGCTGCGATGGAGTTCTCAACCATAATTCTGTGGGCGGCCAGCATGGCGAGCTGCCTGTCCGCACCCCTTGGTATGCTGCGGACCCAGCACTCCATCATGAGCCCGAAGGTCTTGCACTCGTCCGGCTGCGGCGGCTCCTTGGCAGCGATCAAACTGTCAACAGCTGCCTGCAGCAGCACCGCCCTGTTTGGTGCCGCTTCTTCCGTGCGGCGGCAGTTCCTCTTGGGTGGTGGAGGCGCTGAGTGCGCAGCTTCTTGTTCAGTCGGCTCGTAAATCGGCTCGAGGCTATCATCCTGCACATCATTGTTTGTCCCACTACTTGTATTATTTGGTGTTTTCTCTTTTATTCTCGTATTCACAAGCTCTAAAGTACACATGCATATTTGTAACCAGAAGCCTGACATAGAAAGCTTTTCATGAGAAATATTGAGTCTGTGTAACGAATGTATTGCAAATTATCAATTACGAAAGCTAAGGTATGCAGAGGTAATTCATTTGGCGAGAAAGGATCCCCTGAAATTTGTATGGAGCACGGATGCAATCATTCCATATTCCAATTTGTTGGCTGGAACAGTGATAATGTTGTCTATATTATAAACTGCCTTTTTTTTAAAGTTTTTTGTCATTGTTTGAGTGTGAGCCGTGACCTGTAGATTTGGCACATCTGCTGAAGCCAACACTTGTGTTGCCCATGCAACTATATGCTAGGAATTATTAAGGGTAAAGGTACTCACCATGTATGAGTCAATTATTGGGTGATGCCGAATGAAGTGGCACAGATATGTGTTCTGAATTGTGTTGCTCCTTCCCGATTAAAAGAAGGTCCCTCCAAAGTGGGCACTTACCACTTCCTCCTGGGAGGTCTCGAGCGTCGATTCACTTTGGGCTTCAGGTGCCCCAGCCGACAAGAATCTCATTTTCTTGTAGTGGGCCCACTTCGGGACAAAGATGTGATCGGCCCCAGCACCAGAGCTGCTCGATTCCTTCACCTTGCGGTTTTCCCTCTGGTACAGGGACCGCATGTTTGCCCATTTGCTCTTCACTTTTTCCACTGCAATGCAATAAAACAAGATATTCGCACTCCATATCTTGCCACCTCGTTTTATGCTGTTGAGTGCTTCAAGCCATGTTTAAACTACTTGTTAGAACTATCAAAATATCAAAATGTATACAAATGCTACAATTGTGTCACCATGTTTCATTCGATGACATTGTAAATTGTCGATCAAACTGGACTAATAAATGTGGTTTGGTGTAAATTGGACTCCTGTCATATTCAGTTATGTGCACTCCGGAAGGGCGCGCACTGGCGAGTCGCAGCGGTGGCGCAATAGCTTTTCGGTCACAAAATTGCGTCATTAAATGTGCGTGAAATTACACTGATTCTTTAGGGAGCTGCACTTGCTATCCCACCGCGATCAAATCGCGAGTGCTGTCAAACTAGCGATTTAATCGCACTGCGATCGCGATGAGATCGCGCATGTGGCTACCTTTTTGCTAGAGCTCGCCAGCGCAGTAAACAACTTCCAAGAATCTCGAATACAGTACTTTCGTCCGAGTGTGAAAGAATTCCTGAATGGTGCGCAGATGTTTTAATTCCGAACGTTTTAATCGCTCGTGACTATTTCTCAGAAAACACAACCAATGAGTGCATACCGTTGCCCAGGGCGATGGCAATATCCCTGAACGCCTTTTCTTTCATTGTCTTTTTATGATATGACGGGTGGGTCACATCCCATATTAGTGGTCTCTCTTCCACCATTTGGATCAAAGTCGCTTCGAGCGCAGAGTCAAAATCTGGCGTGGCTGAGGCTGGGGCTCCCATCTTCAGTCCTCGTGGTTAGATCGCGCACAAAGAACGCTTGGGCTGGCTTGGGATTTATTTTGGTGTCGATGGTCATGAGGGAAGCGAGGGAAGTGAGCGACGACAATAATTATTAGCCGAAACTGTATATTAAACACCAACAAATAAATAATTACCTCCTCTTTGGCCTCGTTTGTCTGCGCGTAATTCTCCATTTAGCAAAACGAGAAGACTGCGTCGCCCGACTCGGTTTGTCTGTGTATTTTGCCGTGTTTTGTTGCCGACTTCAGTCGAACTAGGAAACAAGTTTCTTTGTCCCCGTGTTCCGCGTCGTGTCCGCCAGGTGGGACGGCGGACTCCGACAAACAGGCTGTCCGTCGGTGTCGTCTGTCGCTCGTTGTCGTGTGTCCCTGTCGTTTGTTGCTGTTCGTCGCTCTAGTGGGACGCCGCTATAAGAAACACGTTAAGGTAACTGTTTGGCTGATTTCACGATGGTTCGCCACTGGTGTTTGGCAAACTTTCAACGACGTAGCAAAACACTCACTCTATTCAGCCAGGAGGTCAACCATTTGCAGGCGCTTTGGAGTTGGGAGCTCGGGGTGGATATTGAGCTACGGCACCGACGTGCTCTTGTGCTGTGACGGCGAGGTTTCCTCAGAGATCGGGGTGACCACGGCTAGCGTTTGAATCTTTCCTTCGTGAATCACGCTAATACCCTTTGCTAGGAGTTGCGGCTCCCCTCGAAAGTTTATCATGAGAACAGTTGCACATCCTTTCTGGAGATCCGTTACACCTCGTTCGACGCCAATTCCTTTCTCAGAGAGCAGTAGAACGGTGCATTGGAGAGGAGCTTCACCGCACATGACTGCGTCGGTTATGATGGGTACTAAAACACTAAACTGTGGCGGCGGGTTTACATGGTAGGCAATACTTCGGATCGCCTGGCTTCGTATTGGGCTTTACCGGCAGCAAAACAGGCTTTCTCATCGTCAACTGGCTTGCCCCGAGGTCTATGACGGCACCATACTCACGAATAAAGTCTCTTCCAAGGATTACGTACCTTGCACAGTCTTGCAGAGCGACGAAATTCACAGGGCTCGTCTAACAGTGAATCTCAACGCGAGCAGTTCATCTCCCGACTGGTGTGATAAGGTGCTTTCCGGCGGTTCATATTTGATGATCCGAAGACGGCGAGAAAGCTTCCTACTCAAAACAGAATAGTCGGCTTCGGTGTATACTAGTGCCGACGCGTCGTGGCGGTCGATGGCAGCGTTGAGGTTGTTTGACACTGTTTCACAATCGTCGTTTCTTAACGTGCCGGTTTTTGAGTGGGAGCTCTGCGACGTTCTTGGAGGCTCTTTTCTTCGTCCATTTTCGGCAACTCCACCCCAGGGGTTTCCGCGCTTAGCTTTCCCGGCGAGCAGAGTGGGGCGACAGGCTTTTACGGCGGGATCTACGCTTTGGCGATGCTGCTCGACGTGGCGACTGTAAACAAGACCCTCGGAGTGAAGCGAGACCTGGAGATTGCGGGCGACTTAGGTGTTCTTCGATTTGTCGTGGGCTCTTGACGTATCTCGCGTGCGGGTCATTCGGTGCGAAACCTTACAGGCACATCTGGAGGTAGGGGCACCGAAGTTAAATGTTTTCAGCTTCCCCGCAGTAGAAACACACCGGGCGTCCGTCCGCAGTTCGCCACAGAACTGTCTTCCTGGGCACCAAAAGCTACGGGCGGACCTACGGGCACCGTACTTTATGGCGATGGTGGTACTGTGGGGATGGAGCGTCTCGTCGAGGGACGCCTATTATGAACGGGTGGCAGGCGCGGGCCGTTCGGCTATTGCGGCGTATGTCAGAGTTGGATCTTCCCGTGGTGTCACGATGATGGGGGCCTCTGGGTGTCTGGCACTCTGAACTCCCTCTCTCACCACTTAGGGGACGGAGAGGGAGGCCGGGCGTGCGGCAGCTGTACTTGCTTCTTCAGCTCTTCCTGGTCGACTTCAAGGATGATTTCGCGGATGCAGGGAAGGAATAGATACCAAGGACGAATCCAGATGTTGGCAGGGTAGGTGCGCCTGGATATCGCCGGTAGTGGCTGGCGCGTGATAGTAGGGCACGTTCCGCAGTTGTCGCCTCCATGACGATCCCTTTGACTGTTGTCGGGGGATGGCGGATGAGAGCGCCAAATATCTCGCTCCTGACTAGCCTCATCAGGCGGTGCAGCTCCTCCTCGTTAGCCTCAGGGTTGGCGTGTGCGCTCAGTGGGCGAAATTCCTGAGGAAGCTGATGATTCTTACATTTAGGCCTTGGATCCTTGATCCAAGGAGGTCTTCGGCCCTCTCGCGTCGGTGTTGGCTGGTAAACGTCTTGTTGAGTTCTTTCTTACCCTCTTTCCACGAAGTTAAAGAAGCCTCGTGGTTCTCCATCCAGTGTCTCGCCATGCCTTCCAGCAAGAAGTAGATGTTTCGCAAGCACCGCTCAGTTGACCATCCGTTATGGCGGGCGACACGTTCATAGTGCTGCAGCCAATTCTCTATGTCCTCGATGGCCTAAACTGGGAAAGGCGTCGGTGTCCGGCAAGCGACGGGTAGGTATATGACGGCGGAGGCTGCTAGGGTCTGGGGCGACTGGTTGCCCATCGTCGGCCTTGTTGACTGCTTGGTATTGGGAGGCAAAAGCCCAAGTTCCTGGGGTAGGCCTTGGGTGCGGCGACTTGATCGGGCCTCGGTATTCTCTTCGTTGGGTCTCCATGAGCTTAGGATTGGACTTGCTCTGCGGACCCTCGGAGGGGAGTGCTGGACGAACATGCAGTACCCCGTACCTTCACCAAAATGTCACGAATGACAAATGACGAGGCGGCGAATAACTGGGAAAACTAAACGTTAATTTTGCGAACTTCTGCGACAACAAAATAAAAATAAATTACGAACAACACGCGTTGAAAGCGCGCCGATGACGGCGTAACAGCAGGATCAGCGCAGGCGAACGGGCATAGGGTAATTTCTTAACGTAAAGAGAGGCCATTTCCTGCAGTCCTCTGCGGCTCACTTGACTGCCAGCGCACCAAGCGGCTTTTGTGAAATTGGTGTCGGCTTCCTGTTTAGGCGCTTCCGTTCACTACACGGCTAAGGACATAGATGGCTGCTATCTGAATGAATGGGCAACTAATATAATTTATTTCGTTCGTATTAGGCGGTAGCTTGCGTCACCTAGTCTGCCGTGATCAACTAGAATTTCGAATTTAGGTAGGAATCGATGGTTTAGATGCACGCATAAATTCTATATTTCAGAGCAGACCATGCACTCTTGTGCAAAATAAAATTAAAAACCGCTTCACTCAGCAGAGGAAAAAAGGGGACAACCGTGCAAGGGAATTGAGTACTGCAGACATTTTTATTGACCACCAAGACAATCATAACAAAGATAACTGTTTTGCAGGCGTTCGTAGAAATGTGCACTTTATTTCACTGTTAGGGCGAGTAAAGGAGGAGCTACGAGAGCGAGCTCGACGCTTCAAACGAACCTGTAATGCACGCACGCTTGTGAAGCGAAAGCGTCGTTCAAGACAACAGGTTCCGTGTTTGTACGGTCAGCTCACTTGAAGTTATAAAAAAAAAACAGAAATCAGCTTTTCGACGACGCAGCTGACACTCAAGAGATGCTCGAAACACTTTCTACTTGGT
This sequence comes from Ixodes persulcatus, assembly GCA_013358835.2. Lineage (NCBI taxonomy): Eukaryota > Metazoa > Arthropoda > Arachnida > Ixodida > Ixodidae > Ixodes > Ixodes persulcatus. The sequence continues at coordinate 70,790 of JABSTQ010005074.1, forward strand.
TCCGCTTGAACCGTCTCACCTTCGCCATAAAGAAAGAACGTCGAGAACTCCACACGATGACAGCAAAAACATGCCCCATCAGCCCCCGCCACCTTAGCTGGCGTCATGGCAGCTGCCAAGTCGTGAGTCTAGTCAAATCCCTAGTCGCAGTCGTTGTAATATTTTTGAAAACGTTCGAAGCAACTAATAGTTTTAGAAATATATAAATTAAAGGTAAACTATCCCTTAATTTTACAAATAAAACGAATGCTTAAACAATTAGGCACCACTGCGCCACCTAGCGGGTGTTGTGAATCCTAGCAGCTGGGCCGCGATAAAGCCTTAGTGTCTTTGCGTATACTATATTACTTTCTGGAAAGCCTGCCTCCAGCTCGCCACGCGGAGTCTCTTGTGAGCTTCCGGAACAATCGGCGAAGAAGCTTTGGCACGTACAACATTCGGACCTCGAACAAGCAACAGGGTTCTCGAATTTACCAGAAGGCGACATTCACAGCAATAACGAAAAGGTACGTCCGCCCCCAGGGATCGAACCTCGGACCTTTTCGTGGTAGCCAAGCAGAGATGACAAATTATTTTCAAAAAGTAATTCAATTACATTACAAATTACCGCAGGCTCAATGTAATGACATTACATTACAATTAATTTCCAAAAGTAATCAAATTACTTTGACATTACTTTTCAGTACTTTGAGGCAGTAAGTTGTGATAATTATATTTACAGTGTATGTGACAAAAGTCAAATCTTCCTTTTTACAATGCAGCATCCTTATGCGCCTAAAAGGGAACAATACTTAACACTTGTTTCGATGGCGCACACGACATAAATGTTAAACGTGATTAACAGCTTCTTCTTTAGATGTGACTCAGACAGACGACTCACCGGCTTTATATATATATACATTTACATATATATATATATATATATATATATATATATATATAGTTAGCGGAGAAGAAGAAGACGAGCTAGCAACGTGACAGAAAGAGCGCGCAGAGTTTGGGGCAAGGATGATAGAAGATGACGGACGTTCTGTCCTGTAATTAAAGAGTTTGAAAGCAGACATCTGTTTCACTGGTGTCAGAAGTGGGAATTCCATTTCGGTCAACGCCTTCCCCGGACAATGGCAGCTCGCCCTACTCCCGAAGGGGACCCCACCGCGAGTACTGGCACCGGAAGTCTGGCAGCCTCGGAGCCGACTGCTTACCAACTCATGACTTTGATCACACACCACCTCGAGCAAGCCGAAGCATCCTACGCTTGACGCGAGAACCAGCTTCATCGAGGCATCGCATCAACCATCCAGGAACTGACCGCCTCCCTCACCGAACGTCTGCAGCGCCTGGAGTCCCGATTCCTTGGACCCGAGAAACACCACACGACTAACCCCCTGGTCCAGAATCTTCCGGGACCTACAAGTCTGCGACTCAAACCATCGACATTCGACGGTACAGCTCCTTGGGCACCTTACATATCACAGTTCAACATCATCGCTGACGCTAACAATTGGTCTACGGCTGAAAAGGCTCAAGCCTTGGCCGCCCATCTAACCGGGTCAGCGTTCACCGTGCTGCATCACTTACCATCTGATACCCGCCATTCCTACGAGGCTTTGGTCGCAGCACTCAACGAACGATATGGGAAAGGCCCTCTCCGCTTCCTTCATCATGCGCAACTTCGCAACCGCCGTCAGGCTGCAACCAAGACGATCTCCCACATCGCCGATGACATTGAGCGCCTTGCACACCTGGCGTTCCCCGCTTGCCCGGAGGACACAGTTGAGGCTATGGCAACTATGGCATTCATCGACGCCATCTCATCTGTTGAGGCGCAGGATGCCGTTCGCCTAGCATGCCCCAAGTCACTGCGGGCAGCACACACTTTTGCATTAGAAGTAGAAGCTGCTCGGCAGGCGTCTCGATCTACGTTTCTACGACCCACCAGGCAGCCCCGAACTCCGGCATTAAGGACGCAAGTGCCTCCAGCTCCCGTTTGCTGGAATTGCCATCGGCAGGGTCACACGCGGGCACAGTGCGCTAACTATGGGCCTGGCAGCCGGTCCCCAACAACTCCGCGAAGAATCACGTCAACTCGTGTACTGGCACCGCCTCTTACTTCTATCTACCTCCAAGGCGACGTCGACGGGGTGCCAGTGTGCGCACTTTTTGATGCCGGATCTACAACCTCTGTAATTAGGCCGGAAGTTTTGACGAAGGCGAACCGAGTTGTTCCAGAGAACTCCGAAAGCTGCATTTTGCAAACTGCAACAGGGGATATGGTGACTGTCCTCGGCTCCACAATTGTGCCTTTCACCGTGGGAAGCCTTCACGCTACTCTGCCCGTTGTCGTCGCGGCTGTCGAGGAAGAGTGCATCCTTGGCGTCAATTTCCTCAAAGCACACAAGTGAGTGCTAGATTTCGACGCTGGATTACTACATCTGGACACCGACTCGTTTCCCTTAGGTGCAGCCACGGTGACGGTTCTCTACGACAGTGGGCTGCCAATAATTGGCACGTCCCCGTATCCGTTTCTGCACGCTTACTTTATCAAATTAGCCGCTCACGTATTACCACTCTACAAAGGCGCGTCTGCTGACCTGGATAAACCGGACGCTGAGAGGTTTTCCCAGCTACTTAAAAGGTTCACAAACCTTTTCAGCACGGGAGACGCAGATACGGGGCTGATATCGGCAGCAACACATCGAATCGTGACAGGACAGGCTTCCCCCGTTCGACAATCCCCTCGACGTATTCCCCTTGCACAGAGGTCACACGTCGATGACATGGTGAAGACAATGCTACAACAGGGCGTGATTGAACCAGCATGTTCCCCCTGGTTCTCACCAGTTATACTAGTCGCAAAAAAGGACGGTTCAACCCGATTTTGCGTAGACTATAGACGACTTAACGACGTCACAAAGAAAGACTCTTTTACTCTTCCCCGAACTGACGACATCTTGGACGCCCTCGCCGGGTGCACGTGGTTCTCCACACTCGACCTCAACAGCGGATATTGGTAGGTCCCAGTGCACCAGAAGATCGCGAGAAGACCGCTTTCACCACAGGTAACGGCTCCTATCAGTTCAGAGTGATGCCATTTGGACTCTGCACTGCTCCGGCTACATTTCAGAGACTAATGGCATCCGTATTGACCGACCTCGTAGGCACCATCTGTCTTGTATACCTTGACGACATCATCGTTTTTAGCAAGACATTCTCAGACCGTCTGGCGAATCTCAACTTGGTTTTCTCACGGCTGCAAAACGCAAACCTGAAGCTCACACCGAAAAAATGTTCGTTGTTTACAAGACAAGTAAAATACCTCGGCCAAATCATTTCGGCAGATGGGGTTTCTACAGATCCTCGGAAGCTCTCTACTCTAGCTGAATGGCCAGCCCAAGATCAACCACATACGTGCAAAGCTTCATTGGGTTGGCATCGTACTATCAAAGATGTCTCCCCAGTTTCGCTCACATTGCCAAGCCTCTGTATGCCCTGACTGAGAAAAAGGCGAGGTTCGTTTGGTCTTCTGAATGTCAGCTTGCGTTTGAGACACTCAAAACTGCACTCACGTCTCCGCCAACACTTGCGTATCCAAAGGACACCGCACGCTTCATACTCGACACCAATGCCAGCGCTTCAGCTGTTGGTGCTGTGTTATCGCAAGAACAGGACGGACAAGAACGCGTCATGGCCTAGTACAGCAAGGTCTTTACGAAGCCCAAACGCAATTACTGTACCACCGGCGTGAATTGCTGGCCATCATAAAAGCCATCACCCATTTTCACCATTATCTACTGGGTCAGAAGTTTATTATTCATACTGACCACGCGTCATTGACATGGATGCTGAGTTTCAGGACCCCTGATGGTCAGGTCGCCCGCTGGCTGGAACGCCTATATCAATAAGACTTCGACATCCAGCATCGTGCCGGCTCACTTCACACCAATGCCGATGGCCTCTCCCGTCGTCCATGCAGTTCAAAGTGCAAGCAGTGCTTGAGAATTGCAAAACGCAGCTTTGACTCGCTCAACGTACTGAACAACCTCCCCTGCGACACTCAACAGTGGACGTCGGAAAGCCTCTCTGATGCTCAACTTGACGACCCGGACATCGGCCCATTCGTCAGATGGAAAAGAAAGAATAGCAAGCCCCCTAGTAATGAAGTGTCCAGGTTGTCTCCGGCCCTCAAGAGTTACTTGGCGCAATGGAACTTCTTGTTTCTGCGGGACAGTGTTCTTTACCTACGCTGGGAGTCCGCTGCAGGTAACTCTGTTATCTGGCAACTGGTGCTGCCACGAAGGTTTCGCTCCCAAGTATTTCATCAGCTGCACACTAGCCCTGAAGGAGGGCACTTCGGTGTGAACCGCACGGTCAAAAAGATTCGGCAACGCTTCTACTGGCTGCAGTGCCATAGTGACGTGAAGCAATGATGCCGTCAATGTGACATGTGTGCCTCGCGTAAAGGGCCTCACGTAAAACAACGAGTACCACTTCAAGAACGTCTGACGGGGGCACCTTTTGAACGCGTTGGCATTGATGTACTGGGGCCGTTCCCTCGATCTAAGTTTGGCAACAGGTTCCTTCTAGTCATTGTTGACTATTTCAACAAGTGGCCGGAAGTCATTCCTATCCCCAACCAAACCGCCTCCGAGATCGCTGACGCTCTGGTGAAGAACTGGATCACCCGGTATGGAATCCCCTGAGCATCCACTCGGACCAAGGAAGGAACTTCGAATCTTGAGTGTTCAAAGAAGTTTGCGAAATTTTCAACATCACAAAGACAAGAACGACGCCTCTCCACCCGCAGTCAAACGGCTTGGTGGAGAGGATGAATCGCACCATTCTACAACATCTATCTATGTTCGTGAATGATCGTCAAGATGACTGGGATAGCATTGTACCTTTATTTTTGTACGCATACCGCACGGCCGCTCATGAGGTTACTGGTTACACGCCTGCCACAATGCTCTCCGGTCATGACCTTCGCATGCTCTCTGAGGTAGCCATCCCACGAGCACCGGAACCGGCCACAGACCCTGTGTCTTACGTAAGTGAATTGAGAACAAACCTAGAACGGATGCACGCATTTGCTCGGCAGCGGTTAGCAAGCGGTCTGACTCGCATGAAGACACAGTACGACGCCCATGTCACAACACGCCCGTTCTCGCCAGGTGACAAAGTGCGGCTCTACAACCCGATTCGAAAAAAAGGGCTGTCTCCGAAACTACAACGCCCCTGGCAAGGACCTTTCACCATCATCAAACGTCTCAGTGATGTGTTCTATCGTATACGTCGCAACAATCGATCGAGGGCCCTTGTGGTCCAACCCGACCGGCTATGTTTGTACGAAGGACTTTGTTAAGCCTCACTGAAGCTTCAAAGGACAGGAGGGGGATATTGTAGCGGAGAAGAAGAAGACGAGCTAGCAACGTGACAGAAAGAGCGCGCAGAGTTTGGGGCAAGGATGATAGAAGATGACGGACGTTCTGTCCTGTAATTAAAGAGTTTGAAAACAGACATCTCCTTCAATATATATATATATATATGTCTCCGTTTTCTTTCTTTTAAGAAGTTCTTTGGAGGTGAGGAAACGAGAAGCGTTTCCCTTCCGCCTCCGACGCAATCTAATACCATATTCTCCCAAAAGCACTAGTTGACGTATTCCCGGTCATTCCTCTCAAGGAGCACTGTTCCCAAACACTCGAAGGGCCCAAGCCATTTCGCGTTGTCACACAAGGGGGCTGGATATTTGCTAGACAGAAGCGTCGCTAGTTGAGGAAAAGGGCGGCGCCAGTTTCCTGAAATGTGTACTTTCCCAACAAATGGGTGGCAATATCTGCTCGTAAGCTTATTCCTCAATGAAGTTCCCAAAAAAAGGCAGCGAGGCAAACTGCGAGGGGCATCTGCTTTGCTCAATCCTCGTGTATTCCGACTATAAAATCCACTTTTACTGCCAAAGATACGCACGAAACGTTCTGGGTTCTTGAGAAGGTATTTGGGATTTACAATTCATTCCGGTCGTTTGTTGTTCACAATGGTGGAAGCTTACGCTTCGATCGTGCTTGACAAAAGAGCAAGAAGGCTGGGTGTCTGTTTGTCTTTTCATTTTAGGTTTTAAAATGTGTTGACCTCAGTGCTGATGTGGTGTTCGTGTTGTAGCCTTTAAGCCGTTCATCCCTAAGCTGACAGTGAGGTGGAAGTTACATGCCCATTGGAACAGTTACACGTCTATCTTTCGCTGAGTAACCACACTCTCGTTCATACTTACGCGCAGAGGAAGGGTCAGGTGATCCAAGGAAGGTGGTTGATTAGCTCTGGTGAGCTCGTAGCTTCCATCGCACTGACACCTTAGGGGTAAACGAAGTATAGTATTGTCGGGATGACGTGACGACGTGAATATGTCTTGCGTGGAGTTCGTGAGGCGTGGCCTTTCAACGATGTGGTTAAACGCAAGCTTTTCTCCTTGTCATTTCCAGCCCACTTGTGTGAGTCATTCGAGTTCTTCCTATGCGGCCTTGCGCTCAAATCGCCGTCGTTTCTTTGATGAGTTGTCTCTTGCACGACATTTCAGCTTGCAAAACATTTTAGAGCGCAGCTCTTAGGCGCCCATTTCCGGCTTGAGCGGCGTCGGCGTCGGCGTCGCCGTCGCCGTCGGCGTAACCGTGAGTTCACGTGACCCCCGTGAGGTCACGTGACCCCGGTGACGTCAAGTGACCCACGTGAGGTTACGTGACCCCGGTGATGTCACGTGACCCCGGTGATGTCACGTGACCCCGGTGACGTCGCGTGACCTCCCGGTTACGCCGACGGCGACGGCGACGCTGCTGGAGGGAGGAGTAGCAGGCAGGATGAGGAGGTGAGGAGGAGGGAGGAGGGGTATACGCTCCCCTCAGTACCGTTCCCCCTCCTCTTCAAGAGCTGCGCTCTAATTCGGCGTTACAGGGTGTTCTAAACGGCTTTTTTTATCTTTTTCTTAAAGCTGGCAAACGAGCTTTCTCATTTGGTACAAAAGTAATTCCAAAAGTAATGACTAATTTTCTCTATACGACTGCCTGAAAGCAATTCATCACATTAGAAAATTACCAGCCTAAAGAAGTAATGCATTACATGAATCATTACCACGAAAAGTAATTTAATTGCTGTAACTTTATTAACGTAATGCCATTACTGCCATCTCTGGAGCCAAGCTCGATAACCGTTCGGCCACCGACGCCTTGCTCGAAGACGCGCGTGGTAATATTTAACTCATCAGTGAGGGGCGTTCGGATGTGATATGGAAAAACCTAAACTTGAACAATAAACCAAAACCGCTTCTCGAATCCTGTAGACGAGTTATATATCAACGCGTGACAGCCGGCGGGGGGTTCCTTAACAAGTTCATTCCATGAATTTTTTGTGAACCTAAAATACTCTAAGTAGACTTAAACCCTGCCAATACTTTGATGCAATAATGAAAATTCTGTATTTTTAGACTCAGTTGTTCCTTCGCAAGTAAATTCTACAACTGCACTATTAAAGAACGGTGGTTCCACTGACGCGGATAAAATCCAAATTCGTCCGGAGAAGTTTGTCTAAGACCTTGCACCCGCGCTTACGCACGTTTTTAATGTTGATTTTGAGACCAGTGTTTTTCCTAAACAATTTCAATCAGCCAGAGTGCTAGTACTGCAAAAAGATGGAAAGAAACATGATATAAGAAACTAGAGTCCATTTCGATACCTCCGGGTTTTTCAAAACGTCTTGAGAAAGTACTACTTTGCAAGGATACATAACTGGGCAAGTTGTTAAGAGTTCATGTTGAAAAACAGTCGTGCTATTTTTTAACATGAACTACTTTGTAGCTTAACCCATTTTTCTGAAAAACACTCTTATTCAACGCCGCTCAGTTCGGGTTCAGAAAAAAAACTCTTCCAACACAGTCTGCCCTCTAGTCCAAAATGAATATACCTTACATCAATTTGAAAATAACAAACTCGCACTTGGTCTTTTTGTAGATTTTAATAAGGGTTTTGATAGCTTAATACATATGCTATTATAAGTATATATAAGGTGCAATATTAGAGGTTGACCGCTGGTTTTAGAAAAAAAAATATAATCAATTTCTGGCAAGTCGCGCCACCCTGACTTGCCAGAAGACATGGGTGGCAAGTCGCGCCACCCATGATGCACCGCGCGGTTACGCCGACGGCGCCGACGCCGACGCCGTCGCCGTCGGCGTCGGCGTCGGCGTAACCGTGCGGTGCATCATGGGTAAATTTCCCCGCTAAATTTAGCGGAAAAAATTCCCCGCTAAATTTAGCGGGAAATTTCCCCCGCTAAATCGAGCGGAAAATTTTTCCGGCTAAATCTAGCGGAAAAGTTTCCCCGCTAAATCTAGCGGAAAATTTTCCCCGCTAAATTTAGCGGAAAATTTTCCCCGCTAAATCTAGCGGGAAATTTTCCCCTAAATGCGGGAGGGGCATTGCCCCTCTACGTACCTTCCCCTCCTCCTCCTCAAGAGCTGCGCTCTAATTCGGCGTTACAGGGAGTTGTAAACGGCTTTCAATTTTTTGTTCGGTCTCTTTTTCATCAGTTTTTGGGGAAACAAGTTGTTATTATTAATAATAATAATATTATTAATTAATAATATTATTTAAATATTGAACAGAAATGAGCTCTAACGAGTAGGAAATCAGCTGATCGATAAATGATTGGAGTTGACAGTCCATGAAACCCTGACCTCGCTACAATTGTTACAATGGCGGTGTAGTTGACTTTCTGGTAACAACGAACAAACTTTAGAAATCCTTAGCAGTCTCAAAAAATAATCTCTGCAAACAATACATCGTTTCAGTTGATCTGAAAGAACCGACGGAGACTTTCCAGCACTATAGGCGTTTATCTGACGCTTACAAAAGGTTTCATTTTAATATTTATTATGGTACATTTTGTTTCAATCTAGATCTAAATTTAAAAAAAATATGAAAGTCGCTTACAACCACCTGTAACACCGAATTAGAGCGCAGCTCTTGAGGAGAAGGAGGAAAGGGTACTAAGGGGAAGGTATACCCCTCCTCCCTCCTCCTCACCTCCTCCTCCTGCCTGCTACTCCTCCCTCCGAGCGGCGTCGCCGTCGTCGTCGGCGTAACCGCGAGGTCACGTGACCCTCGTGACCTCACGGGGGTCACGTGACCTCTCCGAAGTCACGTGACCTCACGGGAGTCACGTGACATCACGAGGGTCTCTTGACCTTACGGGGGTCACGTGACCTCACGGGAGTCACGTGACGTCATCGTGATGACGACATCGCCATCGTCAGTGATGACGTCACACGTGACGATGACGAAATCGTGATGATATCATTAGTGACGTCACCAGTAATGACGTCATCGTGATGATGACAATGATGATGAGGATGACGTCATCACGATGACGTCACCGATGACGTCACAGTGACGTCACGCGTCCCATAATGCACCGCGCGGTTACGCCGACGTGGACGGCAACGGCGACGGCGACGCCGCTCGAGCCGGAAAAGGGCGCCTAAGAGCTGCGCTCTAAAAAACTTTCATACGGTCGACCACTGTAAAGTGCAGGCGGGCCATGGCTTAGACAGGCCGAAGGGTTCAAGGGGGGGGGGGGGGTGAGAGTGGTTTGTTGCTGTTGATTGAAAGTAACTAGTTATTGTTCTTTCAAGTACATTAATCTGAACGGTTATTTTTTTTTAATTTCAGTTTGTACTTTCTGAGTACTCTGGTGGCACAAAGCGTTCGACCAAGTTGCCCACATGTGAAACCAGCTCTGGCCGTCTTCACCGCTAGGCGGCCGGCGTAATAAGTCACGCGAGCGATCTGCCGCTGATAAAAGGTCGGCGCAGGAATATGCGCGGAAGGTAGAGTGAGTCGCGAGCGCACTTGACAGTCGATAAATGAAAACCTCTTGAACAAGTGCGTTATGTCATTCTTTAAGGCGGGTAGCAGCAAGGGAAACAAACATACTTGTAGAACTGTGGAGGGTAATTTTTTCTAGCCCGCCATCACAATATGATCGTAAGGTGAGAATGCTTTCATAGAAAATTTATAATAAGGCATATAGATATAATTTATCGAGATGTTGCATGAGGCACACATTTTAACTTGCCATTCAACATCACAGTCACGGACAATAGGGTGATTAAATATGTCAACACAGATTTGAGCAGGAACCATAATGACATAAGCTGGAAAATAATATATCTGCACTACCGATCAAGAGAGCTACCTAAAGTGCGTATTATCAAAAGCTGACGTGAGTGAATAAATGCATGAAACATTACCATGACAAACATATGTCCAACACAAAACCACGACATTTATTGACATCAATCTTTTGTATACAACGAATCTGAAATTTCACATTCGTAACCATAAAGAGCTCACACATGTTCAGTGATCACACTTAACGAGGCATAGTTTCAATAAATACATTGAACGTTTAGGTATTGCAGAAGCCTCAATGCCGAACGTGCCATAAACACGCAAACTGCGCGAACAGATACTACCTCCACTCTTAGTGAGCGTGCTGATCATTTTCATAATTTATGTAGTCCATAGTTGACAGGCGTATTTCAAACATTGCTCCAAAAACATTTTGAGCACACATCGCAGATATGTGCAAAGGGTAAGACTAATGTTGCACCTTACAAGACTAATGTTGCACCTTAATGTTAGCGCATTACATGACATCTAGCGACACGTTGATAAAAGTGTTTCTACACATGTGGATTCTAAACATTTCTCCAGAGCCCTGAAGCTTGTATTAAAAAGAGTGGTGGGCCCGGGTTCAAAGCTGTTACTGCAGAAAAACATCGTGTGAAAAGAAAACACATAATAGCGTGTTTAAGATGCATTTAAAATCCTAAAATATTTATGTGGGCTATAGTTGGTTTAACTATTGAAATCATGAAGCGCAAGGGACAAACAGGGACATAAAGTAGACAGGACAGCGCTAATGGATAAGAGACAGGATAGCCCTGTCCTGTCTAGTTCATGTTCGTGCCTGTCCCTTGCGCTTCATAATTTTAACATTTAACATCCATTTCTTTATTATGTTTCTGCGAAGTTGAAAAGGTCATCGCGTCGTAGTTTATTCAATAGGGACATATTTGAAGAAAAACTACTTTCGTGAGAGCTCGACCACACATATGTGCTTTGAAAAAAAAAACGCGAAGGAAGGTTGACAGCATAGACTAATTGAGCACACGTTTTGAACGAAAAAGAGGGAAGATTGAAAGTATGCTCAAGTTAACATACACTTCGTGAGGGATAGAAGGCTGTCTGGTATACTTTAATTGAAAGTCAAGTTTCTAATGAAAACGTAATGTTGTAGTAACCTCTAATGAAAAAACGCCATGAATTGAGAAAAGGGAACTTGAGAGTTTACTCCAATTAAATACCAACTTTGAATAAAAAAAAGTTAAGAGTATTCCCAATTTCAACTTCAGCTTTGAATAAAAAAGAACACGTGAGCTTGACTGTACACTTTTATTGAATATTACTTCTGAATAACGAAACTAGGGTGTACAGTATACCCTAATTAAACATCAACCTTTAATAAAAGAAGTAAGCTGTCTAGTATACAACATAAGTTTTGAATAAAGAAGAAACATATTGGATGTACAGTTATGGAAGAGATGACCGTCGCACTATTAATTAATAGTTGTAAATAGCGCGGCGTCTTTGGGAGGGTCTATGCGCCGATAATTTATGTTTAGCATTATATCCAACCCATCGGAGTAAAAAAAAATGATGAAATAATTTCAAAAATGTGATATACATTGAAATCATTTATATATAACACATCAGAAGTACAAATATAAAATACATTTTTATGGTTCTGCAATTTGTCTTGAAATGAATATAAGAGATCTAGTTCTCATTCTAACATGTTCCAACATTCAACTCTCATAGCTGTCTAAATTATAAACGCTATCTATAGTTCAACAGTGTTAGACATTTTTTCTTAGTTTCGTCCAAGAAGGCGACGATGATTTCTTTTTGTAAGGCCCGCGTTTCGCATGTCGCGGTGTGAAGGTTGCTTGGGAATCACTCTCCCATGATCTGAACGATTTCGGTGTCCCACACGAGATACAATAACCTCACCAATAAACACAAGAACTGAGATAGACATACCCACGAACCAAGCCATGAAAAATGGTCTCAGGTCGCCTAAGCTCAGAACCAGTTCTTGGGTGGGCTGCAATCGACTCTCGCGAAAGTATCTGCTCTTGTACTCGTCAAGGTCAGCATACCTTTCGTAGAGGCCCGTCTCAATCGCCCTACTCAAAGTGGCATCGAAGTCATCTCGGTAAACGGAAGATGCCCTCATTGCTGGTCCTACAGGGTACGAGAACACGGTGCCTTCGGTCTCGACGTACCCTCTTCCGAGAAGCTCTCGCCTCAAAGCCTCGCTGGGACCCGTTCGTGAATTGTAGGTGAAGAACGTGTCCCTTCCGTCAACGGAGATTTTAATCGAGCGAGGACTACGTAGAGCTGAGTTCAAAGTTTGGTAACACCAATATGGACCCTTGATTGGGCCATTTCTCTTAAAGATTATCAGTGATCCATATGCACAGAGGATGCCAGGCTCTTCAAGGATGCAAAGCCGATGTCCTGATTTAACGAGATGCTCGAACGATACGAACTGAGTGGCGTCTCCCTCAAGTGGAAGGTCGTTCAGAAGCGAAGTGAGACGGCCTTTAAAAGCTGTCGCTATCACGACAAACATTAAGGCCATTATGCCGTACAATATTCGGGATGGAGACCCGTTTAGTAGGCTTCTGTGGAGTTGAGCGCTCTGCTGCAGGAATGCCGCCACCATGGCAAATACGAAGAGAAATATATTCACGTTGGCCTTCAGTGTAACCTTCACAATTAGGCCATACATCAAGAGGAGTAACAAACAAGAAGCTAGAAATCCTACCCATACCTCACATGAAAACGGCAAGATAAATACTGTCTCCTTGAGAACTGGACCACGCTTTCGAGCATAAAATGAAAAACCGGCGGATTCGAAATAATGAAGACTGCTAAACAAGCTACTAGTGTCTCTATTTGCATCAATGTACAAACTAATTATAAGGTTGCTGGAAAAGATCTGAAACGCGTCCGGGTAGACGTCAACACGACTGGAAGCGTTGCGGTGCGCCAACAGCTGTAATGTAACGTTCAAACTTGGATTTTGGCATGCGTAAGTGCTTTTACATGCAAGGTGCATGAAGCTCCCATTTAGCTTCTGTTGCCTTTCTAGCAATAGACCCCTCGTATTAGTTTGGTGCTCCATTTGTTTCCTTTCACACTCGCTGGTCAAGAAAAGACAGCCGTTTTCGAAACTTAATACGTATCTGCCGCTGGCTCTAGGATACGGTGGCACAAATGGTGCTCTGGCATACCTGGCAAAAAGTTGGGAGGGATGATTTTCGTATTCCGCTACGACAAAAACACTCATGAAATAATCTGTTTTAGCGCTACGCAACACGTGATCAATGTCGTATTTGCCGCATATGAAGTAAACTATCTTGAAAAACAACCTCCTAAATGTGGAGCACATCTTGTTCTGGCAAAGATTGAAGTGCATCCTGCCGTCACTCCACAATGTTACCGGCTTCGCTCGGGACTCCAGGTAAGCCTTGAACAGCGCGATGTTGTCCTTGAGACACTCTTCGGGCACAAAAACGTCCGTGAAGTCGTTCCCCGTTTCAAAAGAGAGGATGAGCTCGTTGGGTATGTCTGCGATTGTCTTGAGGACACTCCCAGTGCCTTCAGACTTGAAACAGTTCAGGGACATCGGTTCCTTCGCGAAGACAAGCAGGAACATGATCCTTTTTATTAATAACAACATTTCTGGTTGTCCATGTGAGTTATATTATGAAATGCTGGATGTATATTATCTTTAGTTGCTCTGAAGAAGCTCAGGAATTTGTTTCGTTTCTCTCAGAGATGGCAACAATTGGCCATACAGATAGTCTTTGCGTCTAAATAGCGCGCAGGCACGTCGAAGCGAAAGTTTTTGTTCCTATCCTCTATCCAAATGACGGATGTTATGCGCCCTCGCACTGGGCCCTGCTGAAGCCAATCAGTCCGTCGCTGTACCAATGTGTGCTAGGTTACATCTGCTACAATGTGAATGTAATTGTGCCAGTTTACCGCAATACTGTAATACTCAATGCTGAGTTCTTTTTGATGTACCCAATAGAAAATGAGCTGGGCGGTTCAGATGTTTTAAAAGGTACGAAGAAATATGCGTGCTGTCCCGTGACCTGGACCAAAACAAGATAACATTTCTACAGCATAAAGTTTGAAGAGAAATTGTCTCTAAATACGTCCAAAGCTGGAATCGATTTTAAGATCGCATTTATTGCCAAGTAGCGCCACTTTACATATATTATTTTTTATATATTAATTTTTTTTTGTTTCTTCAGGCCATGCTCTTCCGCACCTTCCGACAACGTCGAAGTTGATTGGCGTTGGAACGGCAGGACGGCCCACGCAAAACTCCAGTCCGATAAAAAAAATCTAGAAACGCGTTTAAATTGAGCGTTTTATTTTTGTCGCCGTAAAATGCTGTTCGTGTCTTGTATCTTTCTAAAATCAGGTGATTTTTTTTTTTCGATAATCCTCAAATGTTTAGAATTAATGTTATATACTTATTTCCACTAATTAACAGCTGAAAAGTTAATTATTGAAGTTTGGGTAATTATTTTCGTCAATTATCCTGACGCCTGCCATGGTTTGCGTTCCATTCCCGCTGAGTATTTTCTTTTCAACTATCATTTTCTGAGACTTCACTGAAACACCTTGCATATATAATAATGTTTGCTAATGCTACATATATCAAGAAATGTGTAATGTGCAACAACAGTGATTCTGAACCACTGATCTTTCGGGGATCTCTTCTGGATCCTTGGAAGTGCTGGGGGCCAATCCACTGAGAGGGACTGAGGGTATCGGATGATTACAATGGCAAAAGGGTAAATGAAGAAAACTGTTTGCTTGCAAACCAAGGTTTAAGCTCTCAAACTGAAAGCAATCAGCCCTAGTCCTCCTGCCCCCGTGGATTAATCAATATTTCGTCTTTGTCAATAGCTTTGGTGACCCCAAGAAGGCCTTCAGAGGCCACCTACTAGATAGCCACGGTTCTAGAAAAACTGAACTCAAAGGGGTCTAGTAAGAGGAGTTCCTGACGAAATTCAAAGCAAGCCTGAAATCAACAATAAGTTTAGTCTGCTTCCTAACTATATCTTTTCTAATTTAGAATAAATGGAGTAAGCCATTTTTTTTGTAAAGTTTTTTTGGCTCCAGCACATCATTTAACTTATTCCGTGCATTTTTATCCTCCCGGAAGAAAACCGCGTGACGCGGGCAAGAACACGTGGTGAACCTGCGACGTGAACGGAGGAGCAGACGCATGGAGGAAATTAAGCACGGAGGAGGAACATGAGTGCCAGGTGCCATGTCAGAGTTTTTCGGTTACGTGAATCGGTGCGACTATCTAATGGTTCATCTAATTACTTCTCAAGATGGACGCCGCAGGACCAGAACCTTATTTAAGAACGTTTCGTGTCATAAGTTCACCATGGCGCACTCTTTCAAGAGGGAGCGCAACTTCTTCAATGCATTTCATTAGAAGCGAAGTACCACGACATCCAGTACTACGCCACGACAAGTTTTCAGACTCTTTAGAACGCCGTACTAAATTGAACTGTCAGACAGAAAAACGGCCTCAATTTAAGTCAAAGTTTCTATATTCCATCTGCAGCGACACTTCTTCAGTTCTGTTGTCTTTCAAAACAATTTTTTTCGTATTCGTAAAAACTACTCATAGACGCATGATGTATCATATGTGAAGCAAGATATTATTACAATGATGAAGCCCTAATCGTGAGGTTTTTCTGCAATTAAATGTAGGATGGAGTGTTTTGATCATAATGGTGGGCGGTTTCATTCTTTTTAGGGAACACACAAATGCCTGCCGTAAGGAGATAATACTTGTTCTAGAGCACAAAGTACTACACATCTATATATGTGAAGATGGCCAACCACATTATTTGTTAAAAGAAACAAATTACACACGTTTACGCTTCTCTGTAATTCGACATTCGAGCGCAGCTGTTAGGGTATTTAGATTTTGCGATATACCGTTGCGATATATATGCGATATATATATATACAGGTTTTTTTTTTAAGCTAAAAAAAAACGATGAAAGCTAGAAATATGCGGTCTCCGCAGGTGAGTTATACGGCCAGGGGGACATAATATAGGAGGCTAATCTAAACGATCAGACGGCTAATTAATTAAAATCCGTTAAATAACTTTTTAATTAATGAAAATAGACATATAGTTCCAACTAAAAACTAAACTTGCTCAGCGTCATCGAAAACCCCTAAATCAGTCATTTTCAGAAAGACTTCGAGCGCGTGAGAAGCGTAGTAGTGAACTGAATTTACCGTTCGTGGAGCACGTACAAAGCAAGCGGTTGCGGTAAGGCGCCCGCGCAATTTTTCCGTCTCTTATCTAGCCCCAGCCTTGTACCTGCTCCACGAGCGGTAAATTTAGTGCACTACTACGCTTCTTACGCGTTCAAAGTCTTTCTGAAAATTACTGATTTAGTGTTTTTCGATGACGCTGAGCAATTTTCTAATTCGAACTATATGTCTATTTTTATTAATTAAAAATTTAATTGACGAATTGTAACTAATTAGCCGACTGATCATTACGATTAGCCCCCTATACTATGTCCCCCTGGGCTCGTTTGCTCGAAGCTGGTTAACTAACCGCGGTTAACCGGATTTCCCTACGAGGGGGAATTTTAGGTCACGTGGCCTGCAGAGTAGGGACGCCGGAGTCAAATAGTACATAGCGTCAGACAATATGGCTGCTACGGCTGCTCGTCACGCTTGGGAACATTTATTTTTACGAAGATGCGTCATCCTCGTGCCACTAAAAGGACATTTCACCACAGAGTCTACAGTCGGAGTCGACGGCAGCTCGCCCACCGCCGGACGGCGAGCGTGCTGTGGGAGCAGGGCTACGCTTGACTGGTCACGTCAAGTTCGAGTTTACGCATCGCCCTCTGAAGTGAACTTGTTTCAACAAATGCTACAGTCAACGGGACCTTCAAAATATATTACCTAGGTGAGTGCCGCGATGTTTCACGAGAAAGTTATGAGATCGTACCGCTATCAAAATGTCATGTCAGCAGATCTTGCGTTGTAATCAACGTCCAGCTTTCTTTTTTTCACTTTTAAAACCCACCTTGAGCCGCAATCGCATGGTAGTGAAACAAATCTCTCCGAAAAACTGCCTCTAATCGCGGAGTCTGGTTTATAGTACAGTTCGCCGTGTATTCTACTTGCAACGCATCCACAACACCGATGACCCCCTTGCAGCGGGAGACGGTTTAACGAAGGCAAGATGTAGACGAAAAACTTCCCTCGGAAGCAAATATCCGTTACCTCAATAGAAACTGCGTGCGCGGATGCCGGCACGGCATTCGATCGAACTTTGGTACTGTCTTCTCCGAACTTGTACAACTGGGAAATAAACAAAGCTTCAATCATGAAAGAAGTGTCCATGATTTCTCTTGCGCTTGTCTTTCGTCAATTTATTTTGTTTTGGGATAACTAGATGTCTTGTTCGGATTATAAAGAGAGACATAATTACGTAGCAGACGATCACAACCAATCTGAAATCGAAAATGAGTCGGGCGACATCAAGCATCAGCATGAAACGGCAGAGGAATTGGACATTGGATGAACAATTACAACTAATTCGGGTAGTGGGGAAGCGAAAATATCAAATTATGGGGAAGTTCAGTGCAACGATCGCGACCCAAACAGAAAGACAGGCATGGGCTGTTTGCGCACCCCAGACCAATTACAGCAGTGCTGGAGGAACCTTTTAAAGAAGACCAGACGGCTGTACAGCTTATACAAGAAGCACGAACAGCGCACAGGTAAGCTCATTGTGTTCTTAAGTTAAAGAAATATTGCATTGCTTTAGTGATAATATATGAACAATCAAACCTAGAAACGTGTATGTGGACATTTGTATATTCATGCACCTTTGCCCTCTGCTGGGAGTCGACTTGTCATCTTCTAAGAACAGCAGTAAAAGCAGTGTTACAGCATCAGAAGACCATTTATTGCAGTTTATGTACAAGTTCTGCACAGGCTGTCTGGAACACGTAAAACAGTTCTAGTGGAAGACCCAAAACTTTGGACACAATATTAACACACATTTTTAGAGAGCACAATGGTCCAGGCCAACCGAGGCCGACAGGCCAAACTGTAAGAAAGTAAAAATTGCATGATTACATAGTCCACAGTTTCAGCAATGTTATGTCGCAGTTACTGAATGTTTAAAAGAATGCCTCATGCAGTATTTGTTTATTTTGATTTTCCCATGAAAGTTCCATTTACATACTTGGTTGAACAGTAAACCCCACCTCCTTTGTTTTTGCTCATGACTCGAGTAAGTAGTAGACGAGACGAAATTACTATGCCTTAATTCATAGGTGCTGGGCCAAACCCCCATGTCTTGACGCCCCTCGTGGAAGCCGTCCCATGAGACGATTGGCGAGGACTCTCCCAACCTGTGCGGGTTTGGTTGCCACGATAGGTGACACGGAAGAGTAGGTGACTGGTTTCTAGACCCGATTGTGTGACGAGTAAATGGTGCTAAGGAACCGGTCATAGTAAAGCAGAACTGTCACTCCAGGCGAGGCTCTAAAAGACAAGGACAAATGTTGATAACAAGATGGGCATGTTGCCATTTGAATAGCATTACTGCCGAGTACCTTTATATGAAGACCAGAGGCCAGATTCCCGAAACATTCTTACGGCAAAAAAGTTAGTAAATTTATCTTACGACAGAGTTGCAAAATTTGAGTATTCCCGAAGCAAAATGTTTGTAAGTTTTGCGCACGTTTCGACACGTTTCGACGAAATCCGTAACTTGCGCAAACTTGCGAACATTTTGCTTCGGGAATACTCAAAAGTTTGTAACTTTGACGTAAGATAAATTTACAAGCTCTTTTGTCGTAAGAAAGTTTCGGGAATCTGGCTTCAGTTTTATTTTAAGCACAAAAACTCAAAGGCGGGTCGAAGTATAAGTCACGAAACCGTCTTCCAGAGTACACTCCAAGATTTGACAACACAAAGCGCTACCACATTTCTCATTATTTTCAACAAGGCTGAAAGAGTTTTACCGAGGCAACAAATTTATGAAATAGGACGGCATGCAATGAAAAATCAGGAGGTAAAGCTGTTTACCATAATCTAATAAAAATTAAATGCAACAAAGTGGCAATGGCTTTTTTTATGCTTACTGTAACAGGTTTCCAATATGTAAATTAAAAGATCACACACAGTACAACCATCCTGTTGCTAGTTTTACCAACTTAGGAAAATTGGCTCAAACACTACCTTCATTCCCGTTGTGAAGTTAACGGCTCCCATGATGGTAACCTGTGCGAGTAAAATCAATGCCAGTGAAACTATGTGCTGTAATGTTTAAAGTTGTCCTATCAATGTGCACAGTGCAACGAAATTTGACTGGAAATGTGACCACTAATTTATGAACTGTTAATCACATAGCTACACAGCTGCATTCGAACTTTTAGCAGTGAAAGTGTATGAACACATGCATGCAAACGCTCTTCACAACCAAATGCGCATTTTCCCACACCATGTATTGGGCAATTGTGCAAGAAGTAACGACACTGTGCTCCGACCTCAAGCCTGCACGTCAGTATATAAACCAACTTAGCTAGCAAACTTTGTCCTCTGCACCAACACGTATGAATGAAATTTGGCACAGCATCGGCATCTTTATCAGGGTTACAAACTATGCACAGTGTGTTCTCTTTGCTCGTACTGACAAGAACAAAACCTGACCACTTTTTACACATGCATTTGTCACAGCTCCAGGGGAATAGATCGACAGCCTGGTCCCTCTAGGAGCGGAAGTGCTCCACGAGAGTCTGCCATAGGAGGCGGTGCAGCGGGCTCCAACGAATGTGCCGTACAGCTGACGTTGGTGCCGGGAGGCTTCACAGCGGTTTCTGCAGGAGAAAGAGAGGCAGCAGCAGCTGGAGGGAGCGAATCTCCTGCTGGAGAAGGAGTGCACAGAAAGGGTTAAGCAAGCTGCCACGGCAACGATCGCAGCAGCAACTGCTGCTGCGATCGTTGCCGTGGCAACTACCATCAGTCGAAAAATTACTAGAGGACCAAAAAACTTTAATTGGACTGGAAACACAGCGTGCAGAATTGCAAATCAAATTGTTAAAAAAACAATTAGGAGAAGAGTAAACATTGACATATTATACTGTTTTTAATTTTCAATTTGAATGTATTTGTTTACATAAGACAAAGCCAACACAACTGCTGAGAAATAAAATTCCTTTTACTTGCAACTGTCAATAGATTTCTGGATTCAGATCTGCTATAGTCCGTATCGTCCTACGATGAACTAAAGCCCAATGCTACGGGCCGCCGGGTCCAATCACGAGCCTGTTTGAAACCATGTGGTATATTTGCTATGGGCCCTAGTCCTTCGTCGGGTGAGATGAAATATAACTAAAGCATGTACAGCGTATTAAAAATTTTATATATCAACATTGTATCACAGAGGATAAGTTGTAAAAGGTAATGTTTGACGACTTTACATCATGGGAGGTACCTTGCCAGCACAATGCACTGGTACTCAAGACCATGCGAAGCAGCATGTGCAATATATTGGTATACTTACGCTCAACCGATGAACTGGCTGATGATGGCGTACCGAGCCTCATTGCTTTCGTCACGACCCGCTGCCACGGGCTCGACGGGAACCTCTTCGGGGAGGACAGTCCTTGGCATGCTGCAGGGGTATGTCTTGGCCAGGTTGTGCAGGACACAGCAGGCGACAGTGATGACACAGCATCTCTCTGCTGCATCCTCAACTCAGCATGGAGGCAGTGGAACCTACGCTTGAGCTGGCCTATCGTCCTGCATAGTGTATAAATAGAGCAAGATCTGTTATCCTTTTGAAGTGGTTTAACAAGAACATCTAATGAGGTCGGCATGTGATGTCTATCATCGCTCCAGCCCATTGAAAACATGGTATTATGCCTAATATTTTATATTTTTGCTGGAATATTTTAACATAGTAATGATATGCAGATTTTGTTAAAGATACCAGTGATGTGATTGGTCCGAGTCATTTTGGTGCAGCTCTTGGAGCAGTCAAAAGTCAATTTTGGAGCAACAGAAAGAACTTCTGTAGCATAAGCGCACATTACTTTTTATTCATACCAATGCAAACATTATGACAAGCTTAATTTTTCGGCCTGTCCAACTAAAAGTCAATGTCTACATTGCCTTCTCACATACATTCAAACCTTTGTTAGCATCAACTGCACAGCAGGAGTCCATCAAACACAAAACTATAGCGTTTAGTTGCATGGAGAAGCATCATGACAAGGTGACAAGAAGGTGAGTGATGAAGGACAACACGAAATGCTTTGAATGGTTATTTTAGGTACTGAATGCCACTGAAATAGTACAATAACATTGATCACATAAACTGATGTTTCCTTCAAGTTCTAGAGGTTGTAATAAAACTGTAATTTATAATTCAGATAAAAAGCAAAGCACTTGTCTTTTGATTATCAACATAAATTACATTTTATCTGTAGAACTTCATAGCAAAAACGGCACGTGATTGAAACTTAAAAACAATCCCGCCGAACTCATTCCGGTTCTTCCCGAGAATCCATCCACTGCTCCTGTCAATTTAGTTCTAATCTACTCACACCTATAGAAAATTGAGAGCTAAACAAATGAGTTGGCATAAATAAATAAACATACAAAAGAGCACATATAAATGTTCTTGCAATACCGAAGTACCCTTACTAAATGTTGAATTCAAAAAAGGTACCGCTAGGATCTCACAATCTATCATATTTACGAGCCGAAGTTGTATTCAGGAATTGTGTTGCGTCTTGCTTTGGAGGAGTGCTTTCCGCTTAACACGTAGGTGCGCTGCGGCGAAGCAAGACATGCAAAATTGCGATGCCTACTCCGTGGTGTTTGCTTCTCTGCAGTACACCAGAGCGCGGTGAAAAGCGCACCTGACGACACTAGCTAACCATCCAGAATAAACAGACGACTAACATTAAAATTATTACGAAACTTCCAGATACTGTCTGTCATTCATACAAAATGTGATCGAATAGTATGGTATTTGAGACGATAATCAAAAGTTTTGAAAACCTGAAAACTTGTATAAGCATATCATAACGGTCCGGCCGGGCAGCGAGGCCCGAGCTATTACATTTTCAGTATTATTAAAGTGACATTAAGTTTTGGCACTATGTTGGAGCAAATTCCTCACATTTTGGTTAAATGTAGCAGAACGTAGCAGGGTAATCACTTTGGGGCAAATGGCGCAGCAATCTCATCATTGATATAATGAAAATGTTCTTCGCAAAAACCTGCAAGGAAAATGCAGTTTGAGAAAAGCAGTATTTAAGAGGATATGTTTTAAGATGTCTGAACTCGAACTGTCCAAAAACAAGACCTGCCTAAGCCAATGTGTATTTTTTTTCACATCGCAAGCATTGCTTTTTTTTTCTCCAAGAATTGCTTTACATTTAGGCATTTCTAACAACTGCTATTGTTTGAAAAGTATGAACTTCTAGTAAAAACGTGTAGGTTAATAAACCCAGTCATACAGCACCAACAGGAAGGATATGTTTCAGAGAAGTTCCAACTTCTATTCTGGAGTTCAAACAGAAAAGAGCGAATGAAATATAATAATTAATGTGACATATAGAGTTAGCTGACAAATGTTTGACTTTTGTGAATTGACTTACTTCATGCCCACAAAGCTGGCTAACCTTAGAATAAACATTACAGGCTATGGCAGTAAGTTATAGGCAGTAGTAAATAAGG